>BMAO01039372.1:0-24370 GCA_019973975.1 Trichonephila clavata | reverse complement strand
AATTGGAGATATGTGTATTTTTGGTTGTTTTTAGAGTTTTTTAGTACATTTAAATAAAAATATGCTAAAATAAAGAAGAGAAAAATAAATTATTATAACTAAAATGGGTAAAAATTGACAAAACATAACATAAACACGGTCCATTCTGTATCAAAGGTTTATAAACAAATTTTCAATTTTTCAATTCTGATGTGTTGCTATATGTTATTCATTGTCGAAATGATGTTCAGGATAAGAGATATTTTAATTTTTACAAAAACTAGAGAACTTTATCTCAGTTACTATATGAAATTGCTTAAAAGAAACAGTGATTATATTCACATAAGGGACTGTAAATTTTGTAATAAAACAGGGATTGATAAATCTGAAAGTTAAAACACTTCTACTATTATACAGAACTTACACAAAAGATTTCAGTTAATTATTTTCAAAACTCTTTTAGCAATCGCTGACTCCGTTTGATTATTAAAAAAAACACATTTCGAGTAAAACGTGTTTTAATGTGGACATATCTTGCTTAAAGTAATGGCATCTGCTTTTAATAAAACACTTGTAGTTTTTGTTCTAGTGAACGGAAAATGATAAACTTGGTATTTTTATAAAGCTAATAAGATGACCTATAAAATAAAATCTTAAAAAAATTTCTCACTTTTTGGCAAAATTCACAATTTTAGGGTAGTCGGATACCTTAATGTATGCCCAAAACCATGCAAAGGATGCTCTGAACAAAGGCAGATAAAGGAAGTAGACAATTAATGACTGTATGTCTTTCGGAAGTGAGAGAGAGAATTTAGTACATCAAGTATCAGATGCTTGGCATTCAGGACTGTACCACTGGTTCAAGATACTGGTCAGTTCTCTCGGGTTTGGGAAACTTTCCGTGCAAATCTCATTATACCCCGTGTTCAATCATTTTATATTCATTTTTTGGTGTAAATGTATTTCATTCCGAAGGGATATTTAAATACAATTACACTAAAATTATTAAATCAAAACAATCTAGAATATAAATAATCAACGTCTGACCATCAGAGGACCGGGGTAAAATTATCAAACTTTGTCCGCGGCGATAAAAAGGTTAGATAGCATTGTTTTAAATGATACTCTCGCAATGTTAGACTATTGTGTGTGTGTATTTTTTAGTTTTGGTTCTACGTCTAATTTATAAGAGATTTAATTGATAATATTATACTCAACGCATATAATATATATTCAGTAGTTTCTTAATATATCATATAGTGCTTCTGTACATAGATTATTTTCTCATTTAAGTTATTGGTTCATGATATATTTTCGATAAAGTCAGAATGTTCACATCAAAATTGCTTTGCCATATGGAAGACTGTTTTGAGTAAAAGTGAATATAAAAATTTGCAGCGATTTCGTATACTTAATACTATATATATATATGTCAGGTTTGAAAAGATTAACTTTAAAATTAAGGGAGTAATAAATAAAAATAGAGCGAACTCTTTATCATCGTATAAGGATTTGTGGGTAAGTAAGCCTATTTAAGGGTGGAGCGAACGCGTACTGGAGAGAAATAGCTGGTGGACCCCTGGCCGGAGTACCGGCTATTGTTCTATAGTGTTGGCGCAAAAGGACGCCATGTTGGATTGGATGAAATAAATACGAGTTAATAATAGAAGATGTCTCATCATTTAACCCGCAGGCCTGGGGCCTGTCATATATATATATATATATTACAAAAATTAGTTATATACCTAAGATAACTATAGTCATGATAGAATAGATTTAGCCACAGAAATACTATAGCAAACTCTAGCCTTAGGAACCAGGAATGCAGGTTTAAACAATGTTTTTCGGCCAGTCAACTTTCACCTGAATTTGCCAATACTCTGGGCCATAAGGAAAGCAAGAAATTTCTAGATAAGTTTAACTATTATATTAAATAAAACCATAATCTATTAATGTAAAACGATAATATTATAGCCTGTAATAATTACTAAAATATTTAAAATCAAAGATAAACTATTAAAGACTTACCACGTGAGCAAAACATATATTCCAGAGCTCTGGACAATGACAGTATCGCATAAAATATATGTATATGTATATAAATTATTTTAGTTTGTTGCAGTTTAGAATCAAAAGTGATATTGCTTAAGCCTCATTTCTCTTTTGCTTCATTTTAGAATAATAATTTTTGTTTTGTTTAAATCTTAGATTTTTTTAATTGTTATTTATCGATAATATTCAGTATTAAGACATGTTAGAAGAAACGATTTCTTTATTTGTTTTATACAAAAACCATCCAAAACACTGAATAAGAAGCTGAACATTATTTAAAGCTGTTCATTGAGGTATTTAAATCAAAATTAGATGATCTTAGTGATAAATGGCAAAAAAATTCAAAGCTAGTTTGTGAAAATTATTTAAAATTCAGATAAATATTTTAAAAAAAGTACAATAAATTAATGTTTTTAAAAACGTTAAGTAGATGACAAATTTTACAATATAATTATTAAAGATAATTTAGAACTTGAAACATTTCAGGAAAAAAATAACACAATTTTCTAGATTTTAAAGCATTTGTAGAGTTTTTTTGGGAATATTTTTGTATATTTTAATAATTTTAATTGCAAATAATAATAAAGCGTCACTTCTAGTTTACTTTAATTAAAGATTCAAGTGGATTGAAATAAGTTAAATAGCTGTTTAGTAAGGATATTTTAAACAAATATTTCGCGTATGAAACAATTTTTATGCAAGAAAAGTTTATTTTTGTAAATTAGTATGGCAGGAAGATGGAGAGAATAAAATTTAGTTAAAAAAATCTTATAATACAAATAAAATATCCTATGCAAGATTTAGCAAATAAAATCAATCAGAAATTATTTGTGCGATACTTTGTAAATCCTTATTCCTTATCAGAGCTATTATATATATATATATATATATATATATATATAATATATATGTTATATAATGTAACTATTCGAAATCATTCTTTAATTTAACAACAAAAAAAATGCGATTATAAACTGAGAAAGTTTTCATAAATTGTTGAAGAAATAAATTTTGAAATAACTTCACAATAGATATCACAATTAATCTTATTCACTTGTTCTACCTGTAAAGACCAATAATGTAAGAAACTCGAACTCTGTTTCAGAAATACTTAAAGATCAGAATTAAATGAGCTATCAAATTAATCTTTAATAAGCTCTGCATATTTTCTTAAAACCGTTCTCAATATTCACATTTAGCGTGCATCAGACCTTCTTAATCCCCGATGTGAGGCCGGCGTATATATTCGTCTTGCTACAAATATCTGTATATATCCGTATCTCCTTTCGAAGTACGATTCTTACCTTTGCACACTGCTATAAACAAAACTATTCCGATTTCTTTGGAATTAAATACAAGTACCTTAACAGTGTGTGTGTTTGCAAAGGATTTACTTATTTCAGAGAAAAATTTTCTTATTTGTACCTTTCGTCCCTTCCCCCTGTGCCCCCTTCCCGCATATGCGCACCTATATGAAAAACGGTGGCTTTGGGGAAAAAATCGCTTTACTTTTAATTTACAGTTTAGGGGGCAAATTGAAGGAAGTTTCTTTTCTGAGAAAAACAATGTTTTTATTAATTTAAATATTATATATTTTTTTGAATATATATTGAATATTATTTTCGGGATTTAAATTCTGAAAAGTTATTAGTTGAGCAATTTATTGGAAGTTAAAATGATAGTTTTTCTTGGTGGTTTATAATAAGAACTACATTTTGTCATCATTTTTTTTCTTATTATTTAACTTTTCTGTTAATCTTCCAGCTAACAATTCGACTTTCGTTATAGACCTGAAGATCAATTTTAACTAATATAAATAACTAATATAATAATTTTAACCAATATAAATGACAGCTATAATAAATGGGATTTATCATTATTTTTGTTTAGATTTTTATTTTTCATTGAATAATCAAATATTGAGTAACTAAAGCTTAGATATTTATGGGAATATTTTTCAAAGCATGAATCAACCATAAAGAAATAACACATTCAAAACATTGAAAAGAAATTATCCCTATGAACACTCTTTCATTCTGATTAAATTTCTCACACTTAAAACTTCTTTCGTATGATAACATGTTTAGAAAAGTGTTCATAAGATGTTAAAATTATTTATAGAATGACAATACAAATGTCATGATAAAACTGATCCAGCTAAAAAGAATAAGAAAGTCCTCTGTTTCCACAAGATATATATATCACAGAATTTATTTTACATTATTCATTTCTCCAGATATATATTACTCCCAAACTTCAAATGCCATTTTTTTTCTTCATAAATTGTCTGTATTTGTTTATGATATTTTTTCAAGATGACAGTACAAAAGTTCCCGGCATTTTTAAGGTATCCGTATACGAACCACACATTTATTTTATAGTTTTCCGATTTATTTAATAAATTGAATGAGAAAAAAAGCTAAAATTTTATGAAAAAGTCCTCTTTATATAATAAAATGGGAGAAATACTGGCAAAGTTTATAAAAAAAAATTATTTGAACCCACTTTCAACAAAATATTTATGAGCAAAATTTCAATTTTTCAAAATTTATTTGATAGTTTACTATTTATTTTCGAAATGAAATAAGGGATAAGAAGAATTTTATCTTTTTCAAAGAATTAGAGCATTTTTACTTAGTCGATATGTAAAACCACTTAAAAAACACATATTTGTTTAAAAAATTCTAAATTTTGTAAAAATGTAGTTATTTTTTTTAAAAAAAGTAGGTCAAACAAATTCTGTTATGCAGAACCTTCATACTAAAACTTAAGTTAATTATTTTCATAACTCCTTCAACAACCCTATTTGAGCTTTAAACTTTTCAATTTTTTTTTATATAAAATAAGTTAGATTCAGCAACATTACATTGAAATGGCATCTGCTCTTGCCAAAGCAAAAGTTAATTTACACTAGTTAAAGAAAGACAAAAAATTTTATTTACAAAATTAAACCCTAAAATATTTTTATTAATTCTTGACTAAATTTGTGGTATTAAAATTATTGAATAACTTACTTCAAAGTCAAAGTTTCTTATTCGAAATACCCATTATTTTTCATTATATTCTCGTTATCTTAGGAGCTCCTTTTGTATGACTTAACCAACCTTTTAAGGAAGAAGTAGGAAAATTTTCTTGGTTTTTCTACAAAATTGGAAAGTATTGATAAAGAACTCAGTAATAATACAGCATATATGTTTTAAAAACGAATTAGTTTCTCCATGGAGATATATTATAGTATACAGTTTCCGCTATTTGTAATAACTTCAGCAGTTTTATTTATAAATAATTGTACAAAACATTTAGAATAAGCAAAATGTTTAATTTTAAAGCAAATTTTATAAATTATTGTCTGGAATTTAGCAATACAGGGAAGATTTAAACGAAAAGATTTGAATGTTGATGAGCAATGTTCCTACTAGCACCGCAAATTTTCTTATTAAACGAAAAATCTGAAACTGTTAACACATTTCCGTATTTCAATATCATATTTTCATTAAGATTCAAATAAAACATTTATTTAAGAAGCAAAAAAATTATTATTTTGCTTAGAACATCCATAATTTACCTGAAAATTAATGTATAGTTTATCAAGAAAAATCACTAACAAAAGAGTTGTAGATATCTTAAAACCTGCCATGGACATATATGTATCCTTACAAACATTTTCAAACATAAAAACACCACCAAAAAGCATAAAAAAGGGAGTTTATGTGAAGAAAAACAGAACCTAAATATCTCCGTGAACAGCAAAAAATTTCCGATGTATAAAAATTGCTGTCCCGCTAAAAGACGAGAACTATCCGAGTAAAGTCATAAAAAGCTCATTTCCAGTTAGAGTCTTGAATGTTTTTCTGCTTGGCAACCATGTCACTCTTTACGATTGAAGTTTTGATGCAACCAATTATTCCTTTAGATTGAAGGAAGAAGTTAAAAGCGACATTTTTGAAACAGATTTGCATTTAAGCAAGGTTCAGTGTACTTATCTCTTATATTTACAAATAAATTATTGTTTATAATGACGCTACTTTTCTTAGAAATTGGAGAAATTATTATTATTATTATTTGCTCTTTGTTGTCAAATAATTGTTAGAATAGATTTTATAATTGAAGTGAAAAAACAGATTTTAATTAGAAAAAAATGCTGCTTATTTGTTTTCCTTTTTTTAAATAATATGTACTGTGAATCTTTTATTTATTTATAATTAGCAACAAATTATAAAGATCTTTTTTAAACTAAATGTAATATATTTTTTCTGAAAAAACCATTATATGTAATGATTATTTAATATGTTAATACATTGCTGTCAATTTAATGATTTATTAAATCTTATAAATGTAATTTGGTTTCTTTATAAAACGACTGTCTGCAAATAACATAAACCATCAGCATTTAAAACTCAAATAACAATCAAACTTTTTTAAAGTCAAATAAGTTACTAGCCACCCCTCCAGTATAGTGGTTAGGGACGCTGACTGAGGTGCCGTAGGGCCTGGGTTCGAATCCCGGAGAAGGCATGGGTGTTTGTATTGTAATCATTCTTGACTAAATTCCTTCTTCCTTTATGGTGTGTACTTTATGCTTACTTCTATAACATGTGGTACTTTGTGGTGCACGGGGATTTCTAAATGGTCTGAATAAATGAAAAAAATTTATGAGCACATGATCTGCAACTTTAAAATCGAGTCAAGGGTTCGAATCTTGTTCAACCCATTGTGTAACGAGGATGACAAAGGTTAAATTTATTGAACAATATTGGCAGGGTGTTGAAGTTTGGTGATGGCTTAGATGTTGTATTTGTCACTTCTAGACTTAGATTTAAAATTATACAGTAATTTAATGGTTATGGTCACAGACACCGAACTTACGCTGTAGGTGAGACTGAGTGATAACCGCGTAAGTCGGGGCATGACTTCGCATAGAAATTATTTTTATTTGGAGTCGGAGACGAAGAAAAGAATAATTCAGAAAAAAAATTAATAAAATCTTAAATAACACAAATACAAAATCTCAAACTGAAGTTATTTTGATGCATACTGTCCGAAATTAAGGTTACAAACACAAAATCTGGGGAAACTGATGAACTATTTGCTGTGTTGGCACGAAATTTGGCACAGAGACGTATTTCAATGTGAGAAAGAATATAGCAACATAGCCATTTAGAAAATATTTTAATTTTGAATTAAAATACAGGATATATGAAAGAGTGTGAAATCATGAGTCAGATAAAAAGCATTGAACTCTGGAAAATAATTTGGAGGGGGACCACCGTGTAACGGTATACAAGCCTTATAAAGAGCTGCTATACTGTTTATGAGGGTGTCAATAAATATTTGTGGCAACAAAGCCCGTTCTTCCAAAAGCAGGACTTATACCTCTTAGGGGGTCCCGGGAGGGGGACTATGCTGAGTGGCACAGTAATCGAGTCCCCGAGCCACTGAAATCCCACCGTGAAGAGAGGGTTGATGCAAGTTAAATCTGTTGCGGCTGAAAGTCCTCAAAGTCCTCCCATGGTATGGAATTTCGCATTGGAGTGCCAATTCAGGTATCGTCCTCGTCACTAGACAATCATTCCAAATTACAAGATCCTTCCCCGATAGCCATCGTTTTGCTTCAGAGTTCAGCGTAAATATAAATAAAATCAAACTTATATTTTTTAGTATTACTTCGAGTGATTGAGTGTTTATTTAAGTCGCACTGTAAGGCAACACGAGGGTTTTTGGTGAAGGGCCTCTTAATTTTGAACCAAAATTAAATGACGAAAACGACATCTGTGAGCTGGGTTCTCTCTTAAAAATTCCACACCACGTTAGCATTAAGAGTTTGAGTCTTGACAAATTTAGCATGCATCAGCCAATCTTCAGAGGCACAAAGGCCCGAACTTATGACACGACGGCCACGTGCCCGTGATCATAACCCCAAGGCTACCACAGCTTCAATATTGCTTTGGAATGTGATGCTAATTAACAATCAACCAATCAATCAATCAAAACAACAATGCAGTTAAGTAAACATTCATTCCCCTGCATCGATTTTAAAATGTATTAGATCTCTTCCCAATTATTGTTATTTTAAGAGATATTTTCAAATAACAATGATAAGGATGCGAATTATAAATGAAACATGTTGCATGTTTAAGTCTTGCTTTCGTCAAGAAGGAAGAAAGCTGAAATACAGAATTTCGTTTACTTCAAAGTTTGAGGTAAGTGAAGCTTTAGTTTTATAAGAAGTCACCATTTTAAAATTACGAAATCGCTTGTCAGTGCCCTTTTATTCACCGTTAATTATAAAATAGTAAGATCATGCAGGAAAAAATATAGTTTACGCATTCAAAAATATATTAGTTTTTATTATCATACGAGTATTCATAGATTGTTAATTACGTATTAAATTGTCGGTCAATTTCGCCACATGAAAAAAACATCAATTAAGAAAATGTCGACAAAAATTGCTATCGTTACTATTGCATTTGATATAGACGGGAGAGGTTTTCCACGTTTAGCTGCTTATATTTGCATTTAGCGAAGTATTTCGATTTGATGTAATTTATCCTCTGTATAAACTAAGTACTTTCAGGTTGTATTTAAATGAGATAAATAGTTTAAAATACATAATTTCTTACGAATAATATATGGCTGAAAAATATTCATAAGGAATCTATTTGCAAAACAATATACATGTTCCTTGTTCAGAGCTTTAGTTAACGCCACCTGTGAGAGATTTTAAATTGCAAGTCCAAGTGCTTAGGCAATCGAGTTCATTGTATAATAGTTTTCTGAACATCAAGCAAGATCCACCAGATTGATTCAGGACAGATGACGAATCTAAAATATGCCAAGTTATATGAATCTGAACTGTAGGAACAGCACTCGAAAAGTGATGTACCGGTACTTATGTATGTTATATCGAAACAACGCCAAAGTTAGCAATCCTGATTTCGCATATGTTGTACGTGCTGAATTGACAACTATGGGCTTCGTGTCATATGATTTCGCCAATATGGTTGCGAAAATACGGATGTACCGATGCGCCTTCTCGAAAATTTGTCACTATTTTAACAGTATTGTAGTTGATCAGAGGTACTTTTGAATCGGACCGAAATAAGTAAACGTAAAGAGTTTATTAATAAAATATAATCTTTTTTCCCTCGTTTTGTATTTAGAAAAATTGGAATTAAGGGGGAATCAAGGAGTCCTATTTTGCCAAACTATGTGGCATCGCCTATTCAAAAATTGTTTCCAAATGCTGTCATCCTTTTTTCTTCTTTATTCAAAAGGGCGTGGGAAAGGTTTCCACAATTGGCTGGTAATCGTTGTGTTTGGGACATCTATTATTTGTTGAAACTGGTCTATGATATAATATCTTAAGGAAACCAGGACATCATACATGTTCAAAAAATTGATTTTTCAATTTTTGTATTAAAAAACAGCGCATATTTTTCAGAATCTAAAAATGTATAACACTTATATGTTCATTGATAAAATAACCTTAAAATATGAAAAAGGTAATTGACAAGAATGTAAACAAACATTTACAGATGTTTAGTTTTTTTTTCACTTTTTCTCCGTAGCATAATTTTTTGCTTTTAGGTACATTTTTAAAAAAACTATTGCACTGCATGGCTCCAAATTTTTTTATACTTCTATATGTGATACCTGAGAATATAGTAGGAGTTTTTAGTCGTAGTACATAGTGTTTTTAAAAAATAGTTTTGAGTGTAAAAAATTGGAAAAAATAAAAATTTCAAAATTACAAAGTTATATAATTTTTTAAAGAAACTGTCTTAATATTTTACTAAAAAAATAGGTACACTGTATTTTGTGTATTGTTTTATGTATGTATAAAAATTATTTAACATATTCAAGATACTTTTTTTAGAAATGGTACTTAAACATAAGCAAATGTATGATGAGATTTCAAAAATTATGTTCAATTGAAATTATACAGAAAAAAAAAAAAACAAAAATTACCTAAATTATTTTTGTATTTATACAGAATATTTAAAATATCTTTATTAAGATCACGAAGAAATCTAAGTTCTATATTAGAAATTCTCGAAGATATATGTCCATAAACAAAGAGTCTTATTTTTATCATTTACTCTTTCGAGCATGTCCTGGTAGCTTTTAAGCACCGGAAAATGTTTATTTTAGAAACTATCGAAGGTAACTGAAACCAACAAAAAATAAAATTTATTCTTAGTGTTGGTGAAAAAGTAGAATTTCTACTTTTTCTGTAAGGAATGTTTTAATTCATGATTTACCCAGAATTTCTCATATGGACTTATTGAATCCACATTTGATGGTAATAAAGCAGCATTTCCCAAACTGTGGGGCGCGACTCCCCAGGGGGTGTGAAAATACTACCAGGGGGGGGCAAGCATATCAAAAAGTTGAAAATAAAAAAAATATTTAAAAAATCAATAATTTACTGAAAGGAAGAAAATATAAAATACATTTTGACATAATAAAAAGTAAAATACATATTTGCACTGCTATAATATACTTATAAATGTATCAGTACTGCACAGTATATCTGTGATCATTAATTCATCAACATGAGTTAAGAATTAGTTTAATAATTACCAGTGACCCCCTGGGCTTGTCATATACACTATATTCAAAATTTAATTGCTTATCTTGATAATTTTTACGGTTTATAATTAAAGTCGAATCGTGTAGCCTTAGTGTTAAAGTACATTATTATTGAATTCAATACATTCTTATTGTATAGAGGGGTGTGCGATGAAAATTATGATTGAAAATTGGGTCGCAAATATTGAAAGTTTGAGAATTGTATTGAAGACAGAAAATCTTAGTTTATATAAAGAGATTTTATCAAAAATGAAGTAGCTGTTTGGGTTATTGTATTCCTTATAAAGAGAAGTAAACAAAAACATCAATAAAAACTGAGAGTTGATATTTTGATGCAATGCCTGTATAATACTTAAAAGTATAATAAATGAAATATAAATAATAAAGAACTCTGACTTATTCCTCTAATTATCTCAAAATTATTAACATTAAACAATTGTATCAGCTGTGTCAAACAAATTTAACATATTTGTTTGACAAATCCAAGCATCGACAAATCGAAGTCTAGTTGTCAGGAATAGTTGTATTATTCTTAAAATGAATGAGTATTATTTAATTATTGTCATAAGATGCCCTTTTCAAATATCAACATATTTTCATAACCCATAAAAATCCTTCTGAGGCCCTTCACGAGACCAAGGTATTCAGAATAGTTTGTAGAGAGATCTTCAACTCATACTTATGTGTGAACCCAAGATTCTTAGTAAGATATATTCACGAGAAACAACTTACATAACCTCTGCAAAAAAATTAAATTTCTGAAGAAAATTAAAACTTTTTTGAGTTAATTCAAGTTATTCGTATGTAACCTCATTAAAAATTAGTGGTACTTACGTATTATGCCATGGGTCAATTTTGCCAAATAAAAAGACAACGCCAATTTAAAACGCATCGCTAACTCCTAACCTTGTTATTATTGTGTTTGATATATGCGCGGGAATGGTTTTCACTATTGGCTGCATATCTCCTAATTTTGCGACATTTTTTGATTTGAAGAAATGTATCGATGGTTTAATACATAAATACCGAATTAGCAAAAATCGCATATTAAGAAACAAAATGGTTTAACATCTATCACAACCAATTTTCCTTAAAAAAATTCTAAATGTCCCATATGGTTTAAAGAAAATGAGATAGACTTTACCCAGGATATTTTTAGAAAACATAAAAAATTTACACTATACATTCCATTTATTGTATGATGTATTTTTGAAAAGTTTGTATATTGCAAAATAAGGTACTTTTTCTTTAGCCGGGTGCAAGAGAAAAATCGCCAAATAATGTAGAATTCCAACAAATTTCTTACAACCACATAAGGGGAATCTTTGTTTGGGGTCATGTGCTCTATTCTCTGAATTAATTTTTTTAAAAGCACGTTTTTCTTTCTTTCTTCCAGCTTAATTTTTGTTTTAAATTAATTTTAAAGCACCTATCTTTCTTACATCAAAATTTTTGTTTTAAATTAAGATGTGGGGGGAAAAAAAGGAGAAAGTGCTTTGTTTTGAATTAATTCAGAGATTAGCGCACATGGCCCACGTATTCTTTTTGGGAAAAAACTCTGTTTTGCTTACAATTCACTAATATTTGTTTATATTTAAACTTGTTTTGCTAAATATTAATTCAGCGTTTCTCAAACTGTGGGTCACCCCCCCCCCCTAGGAGGGAGCAATAATTTTACGAGGGAGGCGCGAGCGTATTGAAAAGTCAAACTCAAAAATTATTTAGAAAAAAATTATTAATTTACTAAAAGTAAACAAACGGATTATATTCTGACATAATAAATAAAATACAGATTTACACTGATATAATAAATACACTTATAAATGTATCAGAACTGCGCAATGCGTATCTGATAATTAATTTAACAATATTAAGCTAAGAACAAGGTTAATAATTATCAGTGACTCCATGGACTTTTCATATATAAAATTATATACAAAAATTAACACTTATCTTACTAATTTGTATGATTTATAATTAATCCCTTAACTGCCGATTAAAAGTTACGGGATTCACTCCCAATACCTCCGTTTTCCACGCAAGCGTGCGTATGTGATGTATTGGGAAGGGGGCGAGAAAAGGAATCAATAAGGAAATCCTCTGATAAAAGTAAATCCTTCGCAAACACTGTCAACGTCCTTTTATAGTATTCCAAAGCCTTCGGAATAATTTTATGGACAGCAGGGCACATAAATGATCGTACTTTGGAAAGACGTATATATACGTCTGGGACAATCAACGCACCGGTTTAATGAGACGCATATATACGTCGGTGCCATTTAAGAGGTTAAAGTAGTATTTTAGCCTTAGCGTAAAAGTATAGTATTTTTGAATTCAATACATTGTTATTGTATGGAGAGGGGGGATGAAAATTATGAATGAACATTGGGTCGCAATTATTGACGTCTGTAGAATCACTGTATTAATTAATATTTGTTCATAATTGAATGTTTCGGATTTTTATTTGCTTGACGACTTGACGGCGACATTTGGTTCAAAACTGGCGATATCTGAACGCGGCTAACAGAAAAGTACCCAAAATATTTTTAAATAATAAATACGAGTAAAAGACATCGTTTTTGATCTCTGAACCGATTATCCCTAGAATTTATTTCTTCAAATATTTTCCATTCAATTTTTTTAGTAAAATATTTACTTTGACCAATACTATTTAATCTGGTATTCTCTTTTCAAATAAAGGAAAAAGTTTTATCAGTCCTTATTCAATGAGTTCGGTTATACATTCTTTGGTATTTTTCCTCGAACGGTTTTTTTCACATCAGAAAAAAAATATATTTCAATTTTCACTCTTTTTGGAATTTTAATGATTAAAATCAGATTACTTTGATCCTTTTTATGAAAGTAAATGAATATGGATTTGTTTTATTGTTATAATTAAATTTCTGATTAATAAGGGAACTTTTTTGAAATATTTTTTTTTTGTACGGCTATTGTCAAATTTTATTTCTGAAGTTTGAACTGAGATTTACTTTCACCCCTCATTATGTTTCATTTTTCTTGCGATTATTTGTTTGATTTACTTGATTTTTAATCTTTTACAAATAAATAAATATTTCTCTCTTAAGAATTCAAAACTCTTTTTCTACTTTGTTTTAATTAATTATTGAATCAACTGAACCTTTTTACATTGTCTTACAAATTCCAATTAAAATTGAAAAAAATTCATTGTGCTTTTTTAATGATTTAAAAATTTTTTTTTGAATAATTGAGCATGCACATCAATTAGTTATTGTGTATCCGCAAAAATACTGAAAATTAATAAATATATTTAAAACAAAAACATACAAAGAATATTCTGCAAATAGTTATAAAATGAAAAATGTTTCCCTTTATTTATGATATTAATATAATCGCAGGTTTTATTTTATTTACTGGTATGATTAATAACTTCAATTTTTTTAGTATTACCTCACAAAATTTTTTTTTGGAATATCCAAGATTTTTTTCTTCTTTAATCAATAAATATTTTATTATATAAACAGGCATATTCATAATTTTTTCAATATTTATATACCTATATATATATAAAGGAGAAAATCGACTAACTCATTCACTTACTTAATCAACACGATATATCTAGAACTATGAAACCTACAGACTTGAAATTTGGTAGGCATGTTCCTTTTCGTGAAACAGTGAACCACTAAGAAAGGGTTTTTTAAAAAATGAACCCAGTAGGCGTTAGGGGGAAATAAGTGACATAAATAATTGCTTCAATTTTTAAATTACTGGACGTACAGTCTTGAAACTTGGTAAGCGTATTCCTCCCATCGTGTAGAGATCTTCTACTTAATGGGTTTTGTGAAAATCAACCTTTAAGTGGCATTGCAGGATAAAACACAAAAAAAATGCATCGATAAAATTAATGTGTTTATTCTTAGCTTTTGTTATTACCTGTCGTATTACGAGGGCTGTTTTTTAAGTAAGGTCCGTTTGTTTTTAAAAAAATAACGACAATATTTAGTTTAAAAAAACACATTATTTTAGGATTGTAATACTGTTGCCTATTTTTCCACATAGTTGTCGATTTTATTAATGCCTTAAAACTACGTTTTGAAAACCCTCTTCAAAGAATTCTTCCTCCTGGTCGGACAGCCAAGAATTCACGGCCGCTTTCACTTCTTCGTTGTCACTGAAGCGCTTCCCCCCCCCCAAGTGCGTGCTTGAGGTACCGGAAAAGGTGAAAATCACTGGGAGCAAGGTTGGGCTGTATGGTGCATGCTCAGAAAACCTTATAGCCAAAAGATTCGAATAAGTCCCAAGTCGTTCGAGAAATGTGGGACCTTGCATTGTCGTGAAAGAGCAAAACACCTTTTGACAGCATGCTACGCCGTTCGTTTTGTAATGCTCTTCGGAGCTTCCGTAGAGTTGCGCAGTAGGCACCAGGCGGCAGACTTTTTTGAAAAGGGTTTTCAAAACGTAGTTTTAAGGTATGACAAGTGCATTAATAAAATTGGCAACTATATAGAAAAATAGGCAAAAGTATGTACAATCCTAAAATAAAGGTTTTTTTTTAAACCATTTAAATTATTAAGACTAAATATTTTTATTAAGACTTTAATTTAATACAAAAAGTAAAAATTCACTAGTAATGCTGTTTCTACGATTATACAAGAATGCTTACACCAAACAAAATATTTGCGCCTTAAGATCCTGACATAATTGCTAGACAAATAAACAACGTTAACATTTTAGAAACTGTGGTATTTCACGTAGATAAATTAATGATTTGCAATAATTTTAATTAAATTCAAATGTCAACAGTACCCAAATATTTGGAGAAAATCGACGGTAAAACTTGTGTATTAATAATGCATTTATTGCACAAGACAGCTCACTTAGTGTACAAAATGTTAAATTAATTAGTTGTGACTTGAAATGATAATTTTTATAAGAGCCAATACGTATCTTTATGACATTTACATAAACTGATTTCATGAAATTATATAACTGTGCGCGTAATATCTACTGCTCGATTATAGTGTAAATTGTAACACACGGATTTGCCAGATAAATGAATATTTAAATCAGATTTCTGTAAATGTTAAATCAATATCAATTTCAAAATTAATTTAAAAATTTTATGGAGATCAGTTTAAACTAGGGGTACTCAACCTTTTTTTTCTGCCGAGCCGCTTACATATGTTAGCTATTTCACGTGGGCCGCAGACATATGATGGCTATTTCACGCGGGCCACAACATGAGGATAATTGGAAAGGAGGGGGGAGGTGAAATGCTTTAAGATCTAGGTAACATAGAACATTTAAAATGTGAAAATTGATCAAAGTATTTTAACTCCTATTTTGCTTTTTTTATTATTTTTTAAATATTTTATTTTTATTTTTTGTCACTGAATTTTTCTAAATTGGAAGCATTTAAGACTTACTCTTTCACAATTTCTGCATCAGTAAACTGTTATATATGATAACAAGTGATATAAAAATTTAATAGGGTGCCTTTGTTATAACTGTGACATTAACACTGATAAAACATTTTTATTTTGCTGTTGTAAAGATTATTCAAGAAAACCTATATATAATCTCTTGAAAGAGATTTTCGAGGAAAAGTATCATAGAACGATTCATGTTTATTGGTATTTTTTAAATACAATTTCGTGACAAATCAAAATATTACATTGCCATGCTTGTTTTTCACTACAAAATAGTCAATTTACCAATCGTCTTGAAACAATATATTTTTTAAAATATTTTTCCCTTGCAAGATATGAAAGTGAGTTAAAAATTAGTTCCACTCATAAAATGGTCGCTACTTCACTGTTGTCTCTTATCACTCTAATCAGAATATATATATATACTAGCTGTTACCCGCCCGCTTCGCTGGGTATTTCATGATGTATTATAAATTTTTACTGATTATATATATGTGTATAAATTATTGATATCTAAGTCCTAGCATTAAGAATTCGATTGAATTGAAAAATATACTTATACCTGTAACTGTCACCGTTGATTAAAAAAAAGGGCAGAACTCATCTAATTTGTATTTTCTAAAAATCTCTAAAATTGAAGCATAGAATGATGTTTGCTCTTTCGTAACTCAAAAACCAAGTGGATTCCCGCAAAACCAATTTTTGGTGGATCTATACTCCGTAAATTGAACATGCAAGCCAAATTTCAAGTCTAAATCTAACAGAAAAAAGCAAAAGTTTTACTATAAATATCCCCGTAATCCCGTTGAGAGCCGTTTTCCAAAATTACCGCTCTTAGCGGATTTCAATTCAACAAAAGAAAAATGCAAACCAAATTTCATTATTATAGTCCTTGTAGCTCGAAAAAAGTAATTTTTTTTTGTCAATACGTCCCAGTAACCCCTGCACCCCTCCACAGAACTTGATTTACTTAAAATACATTCTTAATTCATCCCTATTCAACAAAAGAAACATGCTTAACAAATTTCAAGTATATGGGTCTAACAATTAAAAACAGGAATTTTTTTCTGTAACTCCTCTTGACCCCTCGCAAGCATCTTTGGGGGTCAATTTTCATTTTACTCTTTGTTAGAGGAACTCTATTTCATGAAAGGAACATGCCTACCAATTTTCAAGCAGGATGATCAAGTAGTTTAAAAATGGAAATATTTATCGATTACGCCTCTTAATCTTCCGAAATTAAACTTAGTATTTGATATTCGCGAAACCCATTTTGTAGCAGTTCTCTACTTTACGAAAGGAATCTGCTTATCAAATTTCAAGACTGTACGTCTAACAGTTTAAAAATGGGGATAATTGTCTATAACGCCACTTGAGCCCCCGCAACGCCACTTCTGGGTCTGTTTTCACAAAACCCATTTTGTAGGGGAATTGAACTCTATGAAAGGAATCTGCTTAGCAAAATTTGAAGACTTTGCGTCCAATTAATTAAAAATGCAAAAAAATTATCAATAACGCCCCTTGAACCCCCGCAACACCACCTAGGGGTCGATTTTCACAAAACACATTTTGCAGTGTATTTCTATCCTATGAGAGGAATCTGCTAACCAAATTTCAAGACTGTGAGTCTAATAGTTTAAAAAAAGAAATAATTATTTATTTCTGCCCTTAACCCCCGCAACACCCCTTGGGGTTCAATTTTTTCCAAACCCGTTTTGTAGCGGATATTTACTCCATGAAATAAACATTCCTACCAATTTTCAAGCAGGTAGGTCAAATAATTTAAAAAACGAAAATATTTATCTCTTACGCCCCTTATTCCCCTGCAACGCCACTTAGAGGTCTGTTTTCACAAAACCTTCTTATAGCTGATCTTTACTCTATGAAAGAAATCTCTTTATCAAATATAAAGACTGTGCGTCTAATAGTTAAAAAATGGAAATAATTATCTATAACGCCCCTTAAGCCCCTCAACGCCACTTGGGGGCAATTTTCACGAAACCCATTTTTAGCGTATCTCTACCCTATGAGAGGAATCTGCTTACTAAGTTTCAAGACTGTACGTCTAATAACTTAAAAATAGGAATTTATAACGCCCCTTAAACCCCCCGCCCCCGCAACACCCCTTGGGGGTCAATTTTCCCAAAACCCATTTTGTAGCGGATATTTACTCCAGGAAAGAAACTTACCTACCAATTTTCAAGCAGGTAGGTGAAGTAGTTTAAAAACGGATATATTTATCTATTACGCCCCTTAATCCCCCGCAACGCCACTTAGAAGTCTGTTTTCACAAAACCCGTTTTGTAACTGATCATTCTACGAAAGGAATCTATATATATATCAAATTTAAAGACAGTGCGTCAAATAGTTTAAAAATGGAAATAATTATCTATAACGCTCCCTAAGCCCCTGCAACGCCACTTGGGGGTCGATTTTCAGCAAACTCATTTTGTAGCGGATCTCTACTCTCTGAAAGGTATCCGCTTACCCAATTTCAAGATTGTACATCAAGTAGTTTAAACATGGAAACAATTATTATTAAAGCCCTTAACCCCCCGTAACGCCCCTTGCGTTTCGAATTTCGGAAAATCCTTTCTTAGCTGATGTCTACTCTATCAAAGGAACATGTCTACCAAATTTCAAGTCTGTAGGTTGAATAGTTCCAGAGATTTCGTGATTAGTCAGTCAGTCAGTCAGTCAGTCAGTCAGTCAGTTAGTCAGTCTGTCAGTCAGTCAGTCAGTGAGGGAGTCGCTTTTCTCCTTTATATATATAGATATATCAATTTGCACCCATACGGCATCGACAACAAAACGGATATATTTGATTTTTTAACAAAGAATTTCCCATCAAATTTTCATAAATAAATAAATAAAATTCTCAGAGCAATGGTCCATGACCGGGCCACTTAAAAAGGTCCGGTGAGCCGCAGGTTGGGTATCGCTGATTTAAAACATATTTAATTTATAAATATCGACATTTTATATCATGATAAACCTATTATAAAAAAGATGTTTGTAAATCCTCAGATGAAAACAGGGCACATTTTAATATTTGATTAGCGTAAATTTATTTGAAATGCGACTGGGGATTGGTAATTTTAGCATTGCAGACCTAGTACATTTCCCGGGAGCTGGTATCACTATTTAGTGTGGCTCCATAAAGGTAGATACCAATGCCCGCAATATAATTTTGATGCCCTGTTTCCTCACCAGAGCTCTGATGATGCAAAATGTTACTAGGAATTTAATTTTGTCGAGAGAAACCGAATAAAAAAAAAGGCATTCTAGAGATCTTTAAAGTTCCGCATGAACGTACGACATGGACGCTATCAATTCTCCTCAGTATGAAATTCTCCCCACACGCCGTGGTCTCTCTCTCTCTCAAACCCACAAAATTAATCGTACAAGGTCAGCGTCTAAATAACTACATCATCCAACCGGCATTAGTGCAAATCAGCGCTTTTCAGCTGTGGGGCGCTCCCCCCTAGGGGGCATGATAACACTATGTAGGGGCGCGAGCAAGTCAAAAAGTCGAATATGAAAGTTTATTTAAAAAAATTATTAATTCACTGAAAAGATGCAAAACAAAATACATTCTGACACATTTAGACTGATATAATATACTTATAAATGTATCAGTACTGTACAATGAATTTTTGATAATTAATTTATCAATACTAATTTAAACACAAATCTTAAAAAATGCTAGTGACTCCCATGGGCTTCTTATTATTAAAATTTTATACAAAATATAATACTTATCTTGAAAACTTTTACGGTTAATAATAAAAGCCGTATTGCAGCTTTAGTGCGGCATAGTACCTTATTATTGCATTCAATACATTGTTATTGTACCGAGGGGGGGAGAGATGAAAATTATGACTGAAAATTGCGTCGCTAACATTGGATTGAAAATTTAAGAAACACTTGGTGCAAATAAATAATTATTAAAATCTTTTTAAATGGATAGCGTAAATAAATGTTTTTTTTTAAAGTATCAAAGATTCTTTGGTACTTGCGTATTATATCGTACACCGGTTTCGATAAACGAAAAATATATATTCCAATTTTAGAAAATGTCGCCAAAATCTATCATTACTTTGTTGAACTGTGTTGCGATGAACGGTTTCCTTTATTGGGTATATATCGCGGTATTTGGCGACGTCTGTTGATATTACAATACTGCTGAAACCTATTTTTTTAATCGCATAAATCTTTATCACTACGATTCTGATGATGCATTTTGGGCCGTTAAAGTCACGGATTTCAATTTTCAAGTTTACGAAATTTTTCGAGTATAGCTTGTATAGGGCTTAAACGCAATTCAAGCTCTTACAATCTTAATTATCACCTTCATCGAATGGTCAACAGCAAAATTTACTTCGTCCGTGGCACAATAGCTTTCTTTAAGTTTTAGAAAGATGTTCATTCAATACCAAACTAGGGGCTTACTCTTTCTCTTGTTCATTAATATTTAAGTAATATGTTTTCTAAAAATCAGAAAAGGAGAAATATTTTCAAACTTAAAAAGTACAAATTTTCCTTATAGTAATTATAAAACATTGTTATATTTCGTGCATATAAACAGAAACACAATATAAATTTAATAAATGATGTAAACCATAGAGACTTTTATGATTTCGCTTTTTGATTGATTTCCATATGTTACTATTTCAATACACATATTTCCAAATTTATCATATTATTCAGTTCTACGTGAAAATTTTATGCATGACTGTTATTCAATATTTTAGTTTTTGTTCATTTGTTATTTTTCTTTTATTAATATGTATATACATATTACAAAAATATACCAAAAATAGTTATATACCTAAGATAACTATAGTCATGATAGAATAGATTTAGCCACAGAAATACTAGAGCAAACTCCTAGCCTTAGGAACTAAGAATGCAGTTTTAAACAATGTTTTTCGGCCAACAACCTTCACCTGAATTTGCCAATACTCTGGGCCATAGGGAAAGCAATAAATTTCTAGAGAAGTTTAACTATTATTATAGATAAAACCATAATCTATTAATGTAAAACGATAATATTATAGCCTGTAATAATTACTAAAATATTTAAAATCAAAGTTAAACTATTAGATAGACTAACCACGTGACTCATATTCCCCGGCTATGGACAATAACAGTATCGCATAAAGTTATTAATTTTTGATAAAATAGCATTAATACTATATATACACATTTAAAAACTCTACATTTTATTTTAAAAATTTATAGAAAATAAAAGTACCACCCAGACATTTACAATTAATTTTTAAGAAAATATAATATTGTTAATTTACTTAGCTAGAGGCGCCATCTATCTATAAACTGTACAGCTGATAACTTTTTTTATTTAACAGTTAGGTAACTTTTTATAAATTTTGGAGGGTATCTGTGTTCCATACAATGATTAAAAAAGTTATTAAGATTTAAATATATATTAAACTTATCACTAACTAATACGTTATTACGATAAATATAATTGAAAATAATATTTCTATAAATTCATATAGGGAATTCTATTAAGACACACACACTTTAAGAATGTTAAAATTAAAAATCATCTCTTTTATCATAAAATATTGCTATGTAATTTATAGTCCTTAATACACAATGATACATCCAAGTAATTAATTTTAACTGGATTACTTTTAATTTTAATTAGCTTTACATATTCCGGATAAAAAATTAATATTGGGGTTAAAAATTTATTATTTTTTACCAAAAATAATTAGGCGATCCATGTATCTAAATATGTAATAATCATTATTAATATAATATATGTATACATTTCCTGCTAAAAGCGGAATGTAAGGATCCTATAAAGAGCATACTTAAATATAACATTAAAGTCCTAAGTCAGTAACCACTTTAGAAAAACAACGATTCTGCACTTTGTTCTGTACAATTTTTCTTATTTTAAACACCTTTTTATAAGCTTCACTTGTACTAACGGAATCTTTTTAAAATGAATAAAATTTGAGTTCAAAGGTCAAATTAATTCGAAATTTTACTCACTTGTCAAGTACCGATGACAATACCATACTTTATTCATTTTGTTCGATTGTCCTGATTAGGATCATCAGGATTAACGATTTTAAGTTTTCATATTTCATCCCGCATTTGGCGACTAATTTCAGAGCCCATTTCCAGATTTGGCGACTAAAAGATTAAGTTACAACTTAATTTGATTAACTATAAAAGGGTGTTTTTATTTTTTTAAGCTATAATTTATTATTTTATATAAATCTCGTGTTTTAGGTTCTAATTATTGGAATTTTATCTCTTTCTAAGTTTTAGAATATATTTCCTACTTGACTGTGAATTTAATAAATACATTGAATAATTATATTGGTGTCTTTTATTACAATGCTTACTAAATTTAATCTCTTATTACTTGAAGGTGCTTTAAAAAGAACATGATTTCCTATAAAATGTTTTTCCCATCAAGTGAGCTCAAATACGTTTGATTACTGAAAGTGATTTTCTTGATTTTAAAGTTCTTTTTAATTTAAATAAAAGTTCACCTTTCTTTCAGAATGCTCTTTCAGTAAAGAATAGAATATTTAATTTCCTCTTTGTGTTTAGGTGATGGTTAGGACCGGAAAACAGGATTTTAAGCTTCAATGCTTCATCTTAACTCGTCACAAATAGTTGCCCTTAAGGAATTTGGATAGCGAGAAAAGAATGTTGCCCTCTGGCAATATTTTCTCCTTGCTGTCAGTGAAAAAAGATAAAGTTACTTCACTAATAGTTCTCAGCTTGCGTTCATCATTTCCGTATAATTTTAAAAGCTGAAAGAAAACCCTTTTCACACACACACAAGTTGCTTACGTATGAGAACGGTCCCTCTCCTCTTTTTCTTTTTCTGAAAAAAGATAATAAATTGTTTCGTTCCATTCTCTTTTAGATGATATATAGTAAAATGGGAGCTTTTTTACATCATCCACAAAGAAAAAAAATGCGTTTTACCTACAAATACATTTTATTATTTTTTGTTTTGTCTTATTTTTTAAAAAAAAAATTAGGAAATAAATATAGCAACTATTTTCAAGTAAGGTTACCTTTAAAAATGTTAAATAAGTGTTTAAGTACAGATATTTAATCATTTAAAAACGGATATTTAGTATACAATATTTAAGTCATTAAAATGAAAACTGACTGGGAAATTCCATGAATAAAAGTTTAAAGAATTATGGTTTTTTTAGTCATTTTTGACAGAGGTCTTCTTCTTACACTAATGAAATTAATGACAATAAAAAATTTTGATAGTGAAATCCGAAGAATAGATGACAAAAAAGTTCTGTCAGAGTTTAGTGTGATTATATAATAAATAAAATCTTGAGAATTATATAATTAATATTTATGATCTAGTAATCTATACAGAATAAATTCAGTCCCCCCCCCTTATTTTGGTATGTTTACGAGCAATGATTTAAATTGAGACAGATATAAACTTGTGTATATTATAATTTATGCTTAAATATATTTATACCTCAAGAATATGAATTTTCATTTCCGTTTATTTAACCTATGTTCAATTATTTTCATCGTATTAATGAATTTTAATTCCTTGGAATAATTGCACAATATCCAAGATCTGAATATATAATTCAACACATATTAAAAATAAACATTTATATTTGGCAGATTCAGATTTGCACTTCACATTGTGTGTTAATTGCTCTTTCCCTGTTTCATCAATGCAGCCTGAAATTTTTTTCGGCAGATTTTCAAGGGTAAAAAACACGACATAGAAAACTTCCAGTGTTTACATTAAAGGTAGCTTTCTTTTGGTTCTCATTAATTATTATCCTTTTTTTCCTTCGTGATAAAAAAGGACTCGAAAAGGTTGTGTCCAAAGCATTTATTTTCGTCTAAGGCCATCTATTTTCTTTTTAATCACAATTTTCAGAAATATCTCTTTCATATGTTATTATAATAAATTACAAAAGTACGCTTAGAATAAAATGCTACAAGTATTGTGCTTCGCTTTCTACTCCATTGTTGTGCATCTACGTTTATTTCATCTTGTATTTAATTAAGACATGATGGCTTTTCTCAAATCATGGACTCCACAACTATCTTTACATATATACAGCACTTTATTACAATTGACGTTAATTAAATACTCGGGATCATATATCCCTTGGGAAAATTGCATTAAGCATCATACCTTCGTTCCTTTTGTTCCTTCTCTCTGGTGTGTGTTGGTTGTAGACACTACCACACCCTTACGATCTCTCGTGTTTTAAAGCGCCCTCTACAGTTGGGCTCTAGCACTTGCATGAACATTTTTATCGAACTAATTCATTTCATTAGAAATT
>BMAO01039371.1:0-53834 GCA_019973975.1 Trichonephila clavata | reverse complement strand
ACAATTTCCATATTATTTTTGTTAAAGCTTTGAATATACCATTTTAAGTATGAGAAAATTAATTTTTTAAAGAATTATTAAGAGAATACAAAAATAACAATAATAATAATTAATAGAACAAATTTTCCTTTTTTAAAAATAAATTCATGTCAAGTTTAATTTTCCTAATTTTTCTAGTATGATATCTCTTTTTAAATCTAAATGATTAAAAATAAACTTTGGATGATTGATTAGCAAATAAATTCCCAATTTATAATTGTATGTAATGTTTTCGTTGTTTTCCTACAGAACTCACAAGTAATACACAATATCTTCGGAAATTAGCGATTACCACGGTCAGGGTGTCTTAAGGCATGAGACAATTGGGCTCGGGCTCGTCACATGGGGCCTTGTCTCATTCACGACTCCGCTGTAATTCGATCCTGATTCGAATAATTTCAACGGTTGTCGTGACTGAAAGCACCCCTTACACTACTAACTCCCTGTCTATCTAAAATACTACTGGATGTGTAGGCGGACTTAAATGATCAAAATACATAATTGCAAATCAATAGATTTATTGATTCTAATCAGTACATAAGTTTAGACACACACAATTCAATTAAGAAAAACAAATAAGAGTGGAGTATGAAACGGGAATCACTACTAGTGGATATTCAGAACGTCAACTGAATCTAGGAAAGCTTAAACGCGCACAAGTACAGCTACCCACGTACGAATATCGCAATATCTTAAATAAAATCACTGCATTATATTTTACATAGGCTGTTCTTCGTGATGATTTCTGCCCTTTTAATGGCTGGAAGAATGGGAGAAGATCCACGCTCTGTAATAAGGATTTTCCTATATTCAATTCGCTCCTCCTCGCGTAGCTTCTCACGTAACAGGCTATCTACGATTGTCACAAACTTCGTGCTCACGTCTCGATCTTTAATTCACTTAACTTCACTCTTCCTATCACTTAACTTTACTTAACTTTATTAACTCGCGAAACCCGAACTTATATATATATCTTATTTGCATAAATCACGCCGCTTGGTAAAATTGGTTGAAATAAATAAATTATTTTAAGAAAAATAGAGGAGGTTACTTAAAGACCGTATAGATCCGTCACACGGTCAAATGTTATTTTCAGCTGTATTTTCCAAAAAAAAAAAATGAGAATTTCGGACGATATATTAACTGGCTAAATGTGATGACCATGGTCCTGCATAAACTTAGGCCTATCACCGTATACCATCAATACTCATTCAATCAAAAGGCGTGGTCGGATGGGATGGTCTGTGCGATTGTAAGTCATATACATTTATTTGCTTCCAGTTATTGTTTTTAAGAGTATTTGACAACGTATGCTACGTATTGTTTACTTTTATGGGTAATAGTGGGGCTACTTTTCGCAGGGGCCTAAGTCCTCTAGAAGTCTTAAGACATCCCTGGCCATGGTAGCCTAAGGGTTATGGCCTCTCGCTCGTGGCTAGCGTATCATGAGTTCGAATCCTAGCGCTACTGAAGACCCACCATGTAAAGGGGCTGTTGCACATTAAACCTAGCAAGGTTCAAAGCCCTCCCATTAACGAAGTAGGAAGTTTGGGGAAAGGATTGCCAGCTCAAGTGTCTTCCTAGTCACTTGACCATGGTTCAAAATTAAGACCTGCGCGAATAGGTCATGTGTTCTTTTAATGCAACGTACTGTGGCGCAAATACGCTCAGAAGCTGCTAAACAATTTTATAAAATGTAAAGTTGATTTCAGGATAACCTCATACAACACATAGTTAGAATATTAGTACAAATTAAGTACATACTTTACAATATTCAAATGCCCATAATAAGCTTGGTTTTTTACTACAGTGAAGTGTACTTAGTCTTGCAGACTGAGATATTCAGTATTAGGGATTTACGGGCAACTTTTAAGTAGTTTTGATTTTAAGTAAATTATTTTTGGTGTTGTTTAATTATGGAACCTTCATTTACAGGTATGTAACTGATATTTTTTTCGTCATTATACAAATAGTATCAGGTAGCCAAGACAAATTTAGGTGCGTGGTCATATATCAGGAGAATTTATGGAAAACAGATATTTTGTTCAGGTTTTTTAAAAGCAACATTAAGCTACGGTTGTAACCTGAGAATAATCTTTATTGTATAAGCTCTTGGAAACAATCTTTTCTCCTGCTACTTTGCGATATAAATAAATTTTGAGTACCTGATTTACAGAAAAAAATTGGTATTTTTATATTAGTCACCACAGCCAATTGGGGCCTCAAGAATCATGCCATTTTCCATAAAAAATTTGACCGATTGGTATTTTTTCATATAAAATGTTAGAATCTTTATTTTTAATATTAAGGTACGATTCGCGTAGCGCCAGTTTTGCTGCGGTGACGCTAATACCTAAATACCAAATAATTTAATCCGGATATGTCATTCTTATTTAAACTTATTTATTTCGTTCTAGGGATGTCTTCTAATGAATTTTTTATTTCGAGACAAAACTTTTAAATATAATGCATAGTTTTGGGGAGAATAGATTCGAACAACCACATGAGTGTTGGATAAAAGAGCAGGAAAAACGGACGAGTTGTTCTATCGAGGATTGGAAAAAAGTAAAATTGAGCAGTTTCAGTACAAGTTAAGATGTGGGAGAAAGCGTGTAGAACAGAAAAAAAACTTAATGAATCGAATAAGAAGTGACTTGAAAAATCACCTTAAAAGTTCCATCCCTAAATAAGTCATATGATAATGCAAGAGATGATGACGATGATAATGATGAATATGACTTAACTTATCTTCTGTATTTAAATATTATTCCTAATGAATTTATTTTAGAGTATTTATAATTTATTTAGCATTTTTCAATAAATACATATTTGGCTGCTTTTTTTCTAAATTTCATTACAATTGAATACTTTATCTATTTGTATAATGAAAACCGTACCCGGGTCCCGTGGGTAGCCTAGTGGTTAGAGCATCGGACGCCAGACCAGAAGGCCTGGGTTCTGCCCGATGCCACCAAATACTCACCGAGTACAAACGGAGAACGTGCTCGTTAATTATGTGGGTCCGAATGGTGTCGCCATCTATCGTGAGCAAAATCTTGCTCACTTTCATGGGCTTCAGGCTAATGACAGACGTATCTCTAGCCCGTTGCCATGATGGATTTCGTGGGCCTCGATCTGACTACGTCAGACAGGTGGCATAAGCACAAACAGCAAAGCGTACCGTTTGCCATAATATCAGTGGTTATCATAAATATAATAATAAATATATACTCTACTTTGTGTACAAAAAATACTTTTTAATGTCTTTTTTAATTATAAAATTAATGTTCTTCTCCAGAACTTTTCTCTAAAGTATACATGTCTCTGAAAACATTTTAACCAATTTAGAAGGTCTCAAAGCTTTAGTTATTTAATGGCAGTTATGAGGTGTTCATCCCAATGTGCGAGTTAAAAAACTTCTCAAAATCAGAAATTAGCAACCGAAACACAAAGATATAAAATAATTTAAGACAATCCTTTTTATTTATATGTATATCACTGGTATATATATATGCAGAAATATCCATCATATATCTGGTTATATTAAACTGCTCTTTACAAAATAATATTTCCATTTTCATACTTACAAATTCGTATCTGGGATACCTTAACGGAGATAGACATTTCTTATGGATAAGTCGAAAGACAGCTTTGGACTTGCAGCTTTAATATATTCAACTTCAGGCCAGACTGTGTCAACAACGTGAATCCTTCAGGCGGTAAAACATAAAATTGTGTTTTGCGATTTCTTTATTCTAAAATCTATTTTAAAATAAAGATGAATTATTCATATTATATTCTTGGACGGTGAGCTGGGGTTTTGCTCAAATGACAATAGAAAAAAGTTACATTTCCTCAAAAGAAGACAAAAACCTTGCTTGTTCACTACGTACTATAAAATAAGCCGTGCGCATAGTAAGTTTTATTTTTTTTGAAAGTTTATTCTACCATTTTTTTTTGTTTAAATACTTATTTTTAAAAGTAAAAAATTAAAAATTAAGCGTGGAAATTTGGAAAAAAACAACAACACCCGTCCTTGATTGAGATAGAATTCTCAACGCACAATCTAATTTACCTAGACATATTCTTTCTTAGTGCATCTCAATATAAATTCATTTTAAAGAGAAATTTTATTTATGTACTAAATAATGTTATTAATATTGCTTAGTAAAGATCCCGAAACACAAGCTTTATAGCTTACATATACAATAATACCTCGACTTACACGAACTTGGAGTTACGCGATTCTCTAATCTTGTAAATTCGCCTTTTTCCCTTTTTTTTCCGTCACTGTAATTCGGCAGACGGAATCAATGCCAAGCCTGATGAAATTAATAATGTGATTGAAGAAGTTGTCGATCCTGCAAGCCAAATAAATTTAGAAGATGATAGTGAAGAGACTCTCAAGAACTGCTGGATTGATGAACTCATAGAAATTAGCATGTAGAGCAAGCAATCAAGAACTTGAGTCTTTAGATCCAGTTCAATCAGAAGATTAAATGATGGTTGTTAATTTGACAAGTCTCAGTTTAATTAAAACGAGTTACAAATTTAGAAAATTTAGACTCAAGCGACGAGTGTATTTTTTCAACAAAACAAGGCATAAAAAATATTAGCATTCTGTAAGGAAATTTTGCAAGAAAAATAGATTTTTGATCACAAGATTTCTTTGTTAGATTTTAAGAAACCTTCTACATCAAAATAACTTTGGTTTGATATTTTGTGTTATAGAAAGATTTTATTAAACATTATTCTGCCTAGATTATTATTTTCTCTCGTCTCCGTCCCTAACTAAAAATAATTTATATGCCTTTATATGCGAAATCATACCCCGACTTTCGCGAATTCGACTTCCGGGCTATCATTTAGTCCCACCTATTGCATAAACTCAGGTTATTACTGTGTCCATGCAGATATTCCAAAATATCAACTTGATACTACATCCAGCCTAGGGTTAATTGGGTTGAACGTGTATTTAAATGTACAAATAAATTTTTGCAAAATGGTAACATAGGCACTTATAAAACATTGTAATACCTGTCGGTTCCTGCTTGACTCTGAAACCTCTTGTCTACCTGTAAGCCGGCTAGGTGTGTGGAAGAAACTGAATGATCAACAGAATGATTAACAATAATTAATTTATTGTTACCAAAATATCAATCAGACACAATAACAATCCAATTAAGATAGGCGATTAAATAGTAGAGCGCGGAGGTGAGATTCTATAACACGGGGATACTACTACGGACCCTCAACTGAATCTACGATAGATTAAATACGCTCAAATATAACTACGTCGCACACTAATAAGATAACTTCTAATTAATCAAGCTCACGATACCTGTACTTTTTATGCATCGGATCCTACACTGGAATCTTGCAGGTGATTTTTATCGGGATTGATCAATGTCGTTGGATCCACTGGTGTAATCCGTTTCCTGGACCTCTTAATAATTCCACTATCTTCCAATCTTCAACTAACAATCTAACTCGCAAACTCCTTTCTAACTCCTACTTGCCACTCCGACATGCCAACACAAAACTCGCGAAAACAGAACTTATATAATATACTTCATTTACATAATCACGCTTTCTTGGTCGGCGAAAGTTGGTTGAATTGAAATTATTTTTTCCCAGAAGAGTCCCCAAGGTTTTAATATAGTCACGGATAGATCCGTCACAACCTGAACAGTTCCAAAACCATAAACTATGAGAATACGCAAGATACAAAGATTGATTATAAAATATTTTCCGCATCAAAAAGAAAATTATGGTATAACGAACTTAATTCATTTTAAATTTGATGGAATAAGGGAGTGTTTATTAACGGCGTACCATAAAGGAACACGAGGGCTATTGACATCGTGCTTTTGATCCATGGTTAATGAAGAGGATGACACTGAGCTGATACTCACTATCCTAACTTCCACATATTTTCAACGGGAGGACTTTGAGACACTACAGATTTAACGTGCATCAGCTTCCTCTACGCGGTTGGTCTTCAGAGGCACTACCCTGGAGCTTATGACGTCTGGAGCCGACACGATTCCATAACCTTAATCATTAGGCAACCACGTCCTCACAATAGATGAAATATAGGACAACAGTAAAGGTACAGCAGTTTGGATAAAATAGTTTAAAATTTTTATTTAATCATTGTAAATCAGCTTAAGAAAAATGATGCATTTCACACTTTTCGTTAACTGTTTGCCCCGTTTTTGAAATATTCCTGACATAATTGCTTAATTTCTAACAATTCCTTAACATTATTCCATTAAATAGGTCAGAGATATATTTTGTTACAGCTTTTTCATCTTTCATCTGAACGAATTGTTGTAACTTTTGATTTTCACTTTAACATAATGGAGAATCCAGGACACAAATGTGATAGTATCCTCATTGCTATCAGATCAATTTGGCGAGTTTGACAGGGATATACAGTGATACTCCGAAATTACGCGATAGGTGGGTTGAGTGAATATCGTGTAAGTCGAATTCACGTAAGTCGGTGTATAATTTCGTATATAAATACATACAAATATAATATATAATATTTTTTAGTAGAGACCGGAGACAAAAGAAAATAATTATTTAGAAATGAAACGTTTAATAAAATCTTAGACAAAACAAATACAAATTAGCACGCCAAAGTTATTCTAATGTAGAAGGTTTCAAAAAATCTAAAAAGTAGTCTGGTGGCTGAAAGAGAATATTTTTTCTTCCCCAAAATTTCATCGTAACATGCTAATAATTTCTTATATTCCTTGTTTTGTTGAAAATAAGCTTTTCGTTGAGTATGTATTTTCTTGTAAACCTTTTTTCAATTAAACTGAAGCCTTCAGTCAAATTACCAACCATGCCGCCCATTCGATAAGTGGTTAGTGACGCTGACTGCGTGCCGTAGGCCTGGGTTTGAATCCGGAGAAGCATGAATGTTTGTATTGTAATATTCCTTCTTGTATGTAAGCCCCCATGCGATACATGGTGTGGTACACGGAGCTTATAAATATTCTCAATAAAAAAAAATTACCAACCGTCATTCAATCTTCTGATTGAAATGGGTCTAAAGACTGAAGTTCTTCGCGCGCGCTGTGTCTTGCTCCTGCTCATTCATTTCTATGAGCTCATCAAATTTCAGCTCCTCATTGTGGGAATCCAACAGTTCTTGAACGCCATCACTATCCATTTCTAAATTTATTTGGCTGGCTAGATCGACAACTTCTTCAATCAAATTACCAATTTCTTCAGGCTCTGACACTGGTTTTGCCTAGGTTTCAGTGATTAAAAAAATAAATAAAAAGGACGAATCGGCGAGATTTGAAAATCGCGTAACATCGAATTTGCGTAAGTCGGGGTAGTGTAAGTCGAGGTATTGCAGTATACACACTTTTATGTCAACCCCTTTATTAAAAGCAGGAATTCTGGTAACACGTGCGTGTGTTTAAGTTTTGAATGAATCTGGAAAAGAAAACCAGCAGCGCAATCGGAAGGATATCTTAGCCTTCAAATGTGCCCCCCCCTCCTCCAAAAAATGGGCAAATTAGGTTAGTAAAATTACATAGTTCTAAATTAAAATATAACTTTTATATCATTGCTCCATTTGCTTCACTATAATTTTGATGTGCTTTTTGTTAAGTGGTATAAGATCGTTATAGAAGTTCTTATTCGCAAATCATTTTCAGTTACTTATTTACTCATTATTATCCTTCTTCAAGTGCTATTATTATTTAAATTTAATTAATCTAAAATTTTAGCTGTGGGATATAAAACGGTAAAAGTAAAATTTAAGTGGCTTTTACTCTTTGTAACTACTTGTTCAACTACATATGATAAGAAATCGCAGTTATATTTTGAAGTTATTAATTGTGTTTAATAAATAATAATCATTCATATTTTTAAATATGATTTGTCAAATTTTATTTGTGATTCAAAATCGTATTTTAAATGAATGGGACAGATAATAATACTAATAAAACGTTACGAAATCATAATATTTTAGTCACAAACTTAAAAATATCAAATAATTTAATTATATATATATTTTACCCCGAAACATATTTGTTCCTTATTATAAAGTGTTGATCATGAATCTTAACATTCAGTTAATATAAATACATTCCATTTTGTAATTTCAGAAAAAAAATGCTGTATTGGGATTTATATTTCGATATATTTTTTATATAAGATGACTTTCTTCTTTTAAAAATTATATGCATTACTGTTACAATAAGAAACTGTTAAATTATTTTAGGCTTAACTATCAGTTCAGGTGCAAGTGCGATACAATCCAAATGTTTTTTTTTCTTCTAAAATGCTCTTTCACCTCTTCAAATACAAGGGGATTGAAATCAAACACGAGATATTTTGACCTGTTTTGGAAAAACTACTCTATAAATCGCAACCAAATATTTTAGGTATTCTTATCATTATATTTAGTTTTCCTTTCTTAAATTAAAAAGTAGCTCATATCTTACGAGAACATGGCAAAGAATAGCTCTATATTGTAGTCAATTTACCAAATGATGTACGATTTGAGAAGTTGTTGAGAGAAGAGCTGCGAGATAATTTAACATTAAATAACATGTGGCAGTGTAATTAGTTTTCCACGAATGTGTATTTCGTCCAAACGTTAATGTCTGCCGCTTATCCGGTCATAATGGGACTATTCACGAGTGTGGGATATCTTATAGGGATAGAGATTTAATACATGCCATGGGATTCACAGAAAGGTGAATAAGATATGTTCTAAAACCATGGTTTCACAGGTGTACTGCTGTAATTTTATGCATTTTTTGCAGTTTGTTTCACAAGTGTATCTTAATTTCTTAGCAATAAATTTTTTTCCCCGCCTGGTTTTAATTCTGATTTTGTAAGTATATAAAAAAAACACATCATATTTGAAAATTCTTAGTTATTAAAGGACCTTTTTATAAAAAAACATTGAACTGTCAAAATTATTTAAGTATGGCAGAGACATTACTGTTTTTAGGAAGTAAAATTTTACAAGAAATGGGTTCCCTGATAATCTGACATATCAAATGCATTTGACAATAAATATACTTTGAGGTTACTTACAAGGGGTACTCATTGGGTACTCATTTCAGTGTTAGGAAAATTGCTTAAGTTGTTTATTGATTCCATTTCGAGTTAGTGTCTTGTCCAGATGTGTCTCATTCTTATTATGGAAGTGTTGTTGTAAATGGTAGTTGTAACAAAGCAACAAACAAAAAAAAACAACGACATCTAGCAAACATTTCTAGAAATAGCCAGTAGAGATTTTGTTGTCGAAACATGAGCAAAGAGATGAATGTATGTCATCTTTTTCTAATTTGGCTATATTCCTTATGTATTGTATGTTCCGTAAATGAGTATTTTCATTGTTGTATCTTTAAATGTTAAATTTCTTAAATGTTTGTCCTTATATATTCAAACGACTTATTAAAATCTTTTACCAAAGATGATTGGTTTCTGACTGGTTGCTAAGTTGTCAGTTTGTTAAACATTACAACCTCTTATATTACCAGCGCCATTTTCTTTAACAATCACAGAACAAATAAATATTAGTTTTTTATTTCAGAAGTTGAAACAACATATTTAGAGAAAAAATATGCATCAAGTTTAGTTGTTGTAATGGGAGCATTTTTTCTTGCAGAGAAATCCTACGTTTTTTTTTTTTTTTAATTTCGGGATCAAATGCTTGCATTTTTAAAAATGTAATCTACATCTGCGAATTTTTTAAGAATCTTTGCCCATATGATTATTAGTTCTTTGTGTTTTTGTCTTTGTGGAATGATATCTATAACATTTCATACTGCTTTGTAGAGAAAGAGGGGTTATTTTATTAGACCCCCAGAATTCTCCAGCCCCTTAGAAACTAGTTAAAAGAACGCCAAATTCATATAATAATTTTCCTTTTACTTCACGGAATTCATTGTTTAAAATAATTCTGAATAATTAAATATTAAAAATTCTTGTTAATAATAGAATCTTCCATCATTAAATGGAAATTTACAATAACATTAGATAAAATTTATTAATAAGTGACCCTGTAATTAAATTCTGCTTATGAAATTACGTATTAAAATTAAATAAGAAATTTCAAGCACAAGGAAGTACTTAGAAAATAGATTCACAAAATAATTTTATTCAAATTATATTCATAATAATTACAAAAAAATTAAATCATATTTTATTCAGACTCTACTTGTGTTAACGCAGCAATAAAAAAAATCGTCATTACTTTCAACTTTACTTTGATTATTAAGATTAAATAACTATGTTAACAAAGTTTTCTGAAGTAATTTTAGGGGAACTTAGGACACATGCAGTTAAAATAATTGCATCAATCTTAATTATAGGAGTAATAACTATTATTTAAAAGAATAAACTTATCAGATGCAAGAAATCATAGAAATTTAAGTGCATAGAAATGTATAATTGCAAAACTAGAATTTAATAACTGGAACTGATGCATAAAACTCACTTGGAAATCTACTTAATTTTTAATTTTAGTTTATATTGTTATGTCGAAAGCTCTTATTTTTTTCTACTTTTATTTAAATTTGTTTCTAATTTAATCGATTTAGTTCCTAATACTTTAAAAGATTTCTTCCGCATTGTAATAAATAATTCATTATTTCTGTTCAACTAATTTATATGAGGTTATTAAATACTCTTTACAGTAAATGGACTTTTTAATAGCTTTCAGAATGCTCATTTTGAAACAGTTATTAAGTTTATTTTTAAAAATAAAGTTCTTCCCAAAGTACTATTTAAATTTACATTAAGCTGCTGTATGGACCTAACTCTTAAAGATTGTACCGTAAAGTACTTTATTTTTTCTGAAAAATTCTCATAAACTCAAAAGTATCATTTTTATACCAAAATTGTTAAAATATTAAAGAAGATCGCTAAGCTATAAAATAATACAAATTTTTCTTATGTTGCATTTAATATATGTACCATTCTTAATACACTTACGATAAAAATTACTTGGCAGCATTCCATAATTCCTTGATATGGTTTTACTTAGCTAAGAGCCATTTTATTATGTCCGAGTTCTAAATATTTTTCTTTAAAAAAAATAATTTCTTCCAAAACATTGTAATTATGTCATTATTTCCTCGTAAACGAAAAAAAAAAACTGAACTACTGCATTTCCACTCAATTTCTTCAAAATTGCATTTTTATTTGTAATTGCAGAAAGCACAAAGCTTTAAAATGAGTTTTTTTTCTTTGTTATTTTAATATCTCGAAAACATGTAATTTTATGTTAAATAATGTTCATGATTTTTCAAATTTAATCAAAGTGTCACAAATTCAAATTTTTTCTTTGAATGAATTATATTTTATTTTACATCGGAAACTTAACGGTGCACATAATAATAAAAATAAAATCAACTTGATATACAGATTAATTTTATAATGTATGTTATTTCTTACTCTTCTGCAATAAAGATATTGAATACAGGATAGATAATTTGAGAAAGATGATAAATAAAAATGCACATTTTAACGCTTAATGGCTAGTTAGCTTGATTAATTTTGATTTTACTTCAATTTGAGAACAAATGGCAACGAACCTTTTAATCTGTTGACTTGTTACATCACATAATTAATTATCATATCAAAAGAAAGTTTTAGGATTTCTCCACTCTAAAATAGTGACAATTCAATTAACTTGCAAGATAGTCTCCCAAGACAGCCTTCAAGATAGCCTAAATACTTTCTTACACAATGTATTTTAACTTACGTAATAATCACCAGACATGAAATTGAAATTATTTTTGTCTAACTACAGACTCACCATGTTTCTTATTTTGCATCTCGGTTTAAGGAGTTAAACAAATTTAAAAATCTGCAATTATGTACGGAACGTTAAAACATTTTTTTCTAAGAATTTTAAAAAAATTTTTACAAATTGGGCATCGATTACTGGGTTAAGATTACCCTTTAGCAAATGCAAGTAATGTGCATTATATGAAATGGAAGAACATAATGAGGCTCAGTGACTGAATAAGTAACAAAACCTTGTATTTGACCTTAATTTTATGAGAATTAAAGTCATAATTATATGAATACGTAAAGTTTTTTTAGTTAAAATAAATAATATAAAAAAAATTAAGTCAATTCCTACTTTTAATGGATGAATAGAAAGTAATGTATTAATGACTGAAAATTTGAACAAGATATATATAGGGAGAGAGGGAACTAAAATAGTAGAAACTTATAAAAGAGCATGATATGTGTGTATGCATTGTTGTAACAATGCATACCTGGTTTGGCTAATTTGGTTTTGGTTTTCGACGCCAACTTTTATTATTATTTAACAGTTGCATTGTTACAACAATGGCGACGAATTTAAGTTGGCGTCGTAAACTGGTAATTAATTTAATTTAATTTAATAAATTAATATTTGAAAAAAACTGCATTAACATCAAGTGTCATCCACTACAATTTTAAAAAAATTATTTGAACTTGATTTGATGAATAGATAGCATTTTATTAGCGATTGAAAATTTGAACAAGATAAATATATAAATATACAGATAGAGAGAGTGAGTTAATAGAGAGTAGGAATTGAATAAATGAGATAATCGAACTCTTCTGATCGGAAAATATAGATTCAAGTTTTACAAGCTAACCTTTCCTTTAAAAATATGATATTCGTTTTATTGATATTAATTTCAGTTAATTAGTAATAAAGTTTATATAATGTGAAGAACTGCCATTATGCAGGTAAGTGATAAAACAGAACAAGCATGTATAAAAAATTGATGATGAATTTTTATTTTATATTGCAAAATTTATTAGAGTTCCTCTGGTTTTGAGTAAGGAATTGGAGATAATGAGAAGTATTGCTCTCTTTCTCTCTTGCTTTACAACTATAGTACTTTTTTAAAAGTAGGCATACTAAAACATTATGAACAATTTTTAAGGGCTAATAGCAAATAAATATTAATACTTATTCAACAATATTTAAAATAAATTGTCTAGATTTCACAAAAATCATAATTATAAGTGAAATTTTAGCAATTTCTTAAAAATTCTTTGTAACAGTTGGAGAAAAAGTAATGCACTTACATCAATAAAATATTACTAAAATAAATTTCATACATTTATCTAGGGAATGTACTACAATTTTATTGTTTTATTAAAGTATAAAAATTTTAGAATGGATTGAATATAAATATTATGTGACGTATATTTATGAGACTATTACTTATATAACAGGCCATTACTCAAAATATATTCACTCAGTAAGAAACTTTAGTACATTCTCTAGAAAATAATATAAATAATAGACTTAAAAAGTTTCATAGAAATACATTTATAAAACTTTGAATTACCAGACTCGCCATGATAGATTTTGAAAAATTTAAATGCCCGTGTCTTGTAAATTCCCGGTTTAAATGTAGTAAAAATTGGGTGCCCCAAAATTTAACGACAGGCAAGCATGAGGTAAAAGGTGGGGTTATATCTGTACTGGGAAAAATTTAAAAAAATCTTCTTAACGTTTGGTTATGTAAGGATGAGTACATTTTTGATAATGTGGAAAATTGATACACTCCATTAGCTACTGTGACTACAAAGTTTACAATCTTACGAGGCTTTTTTACTAATGTCGTCTTACAAAGCCGTACTATTAATCGCAGTCACAAGTCGGGCAAAAACATTTGCTGTTTTAGTTAGAATTAACATAGTTTCTGTAAGTCGGAGTTTGAGAAAAATATATCACCTAACTTTGACTCTCCATAAAAAGAAAACTATTACACACAACCCCAAGCCAGTTTCTCAGAAGTTGGCCTATTTGTTAAGATTTCAAAGTGGTTCAATACTTTTTTTTTTTTTTACAAAACAATTTTATAAATTTTTTTTTATTTGCGTACATTTTTATTTTAAAACCCCTCTGTTGACATCATCTACCATATCATTAGGTACTACGATTGCAAATCCCACAATTTCACACTGAATTTTTCACGCCGTGGTATTAATCATAGTCAAAAATCGAGCAAAACCTTTTACTGGTTTTGTTAAAATTACGTTTGAGTTGGTTAGAGAAAATGATGTCATCTAACTTTGAGGCTAAGTAAAAAAAAAATATTACATAATGCTCTAAGTAAGTTATTTCAAAAGATGACCCATTTAGTATCAATTCCCAAATGATGCAGCACTTGCTGCTGTTCCATCCTTAACAATCATTTGCCATTTAGTTTTCCTTAACAGAATGACCCTGTTTTTAAATAACGAATCTTAAGTAAGTTCCTAATTTTAGTAAGTAAGTGACATCATTTTCTTAAGACGACAGACAATGTTAATTTTAACTAAACTAGTTAAGGTTTTTACTCAGTTTTTGACTGTGATTATAAGTACGGCTAAGTAAGATGACGTCAGTGAAAAACACCTCGTAAAATTGTTAAATTTGCTGTCAAAGTTGCTAATGATGTGATGGAGAGTGTCAATTGTCCACACATTTTCAAAAATGGGCTTATCCTCATTTAACAAAAGTGTTAGGGAATTTTTTAAAAAAAATTTCCAGAACGGATATGACTCTGTCATTCACCTTTTGCCGGCTATCATTAAGATTCTAGACACCTGCATTATATATATATATATATATATAATATTTTCAAATATGTTCTTTGGAAACAAACTGATGCTCTTTACAAGCATCTTTAACTTAAATATGGTTTTCCTGATTATAGTTTGTATATAAAAATTAGGTCTTTGTATAAAAGTTGTACACGAAACCAACCTGGTCAATTTAAACTCCAGTCACGTTTTATGCATATTACTTATAATTAATTTACAGTAATCGTCGTCACATGAAGGTTCTAAAGTAGGAATAGTAGATGTGGCTTTTTCAATAAGCTATATTAGTGAACACGTTATTTTTCGCCACTTCGACTCATATTTGTATATGTGTGCTCTTTCTGCAATCTTTATATTCTGAATTTAGTCTGCCTATGGAATATTTTTAATCAATTCTAAATATCTGTTTTCCTGCATAACTGCTGTATAAAATAATCCTCCCCCATTTAAATTTGATAATATTTCCTGCGAGAATTCTGGAAACACAATGTTTCAAATGATAACTACTTAATAAGAAAAGTCGCAAACATACGGATCAATCCACAAGTAAGAATACACTGAAGTTTTTAATGCTAGCAAGAAATTCTACGCTTTCTATTTCAAGCAAAAAAAATCACAAAACATTTCTTTGTAAGAATATGGTAGAAAAAACCGTGTCAAATATTTCATATATAAATAAATAACAAAATATTTCTTATGAGATTCCATAAGCACTTAGAGTAATGTAACTTTTTTAAAATTTAATACTCGCAGATTTTCTTATACAATTCATTATAACATAAACTATCAAACTCTTAAATGTACTGTAACCATCATACTATAAAGAGCCTTAGTTTAAAAGGGATCACTGTAGAATGATAACTTTAAAATACTCATTCTGTGTCATGTGATAGCCTGTAGCAGCCAGTCTTTATCTTGACAGTTTAGTCAATAGTTCTCTTAAAGAGTTAGACTATTACTAGTTGTAAAGATTCAAGATTTACTTTTACAGTATTTTTATGCGTCCAAGTTGGAAGCAGGGTATTTTTTTTTATAAAAATCCGAAATGTGTTATGTATTGAGGCATCCGAGTAAGGGCGAAATACACACACACACATTTTTTTAAAATTGAGTATGAAGATTTTTTGAGTTACACAGATTTGTTTAGCAAATTATATGAGGGAAAAGCTGAAATTTTAAGCAACAAAAATTGTTTTTAGATAACAAAATGAGATAAACTGCTAAGTATTGTAAGTGACCATATAAATGTTTCCCGCTCTGAACACAAAATGTTTGTCAACTTATTTTACAATCTTAAACATTTATATGTTTCACAATGCCATTTCTTTTCAAAAAACCTAAAAGGTGACAAATATTTGAATTTTTAGAAAAAAAAATAAATCATGTCATCTCAAATAATATTACGTTAAGTAAAAAGTTTTCCGCACACAAAAAACCCATCTTGTTAAATAATAAATACATACAAAATCAGTAAAAGCTAACGAGGTTAAGGGTCTAAGGGGTGTTAAAAATTTTTTTTTCGAATTTTCGAAAAAAATATATCTTGTTCTTCATTTTTTTCTGAACATTTTGATACTAACCACGTGACAATACTCTAAAAACTTCGAAAGTTATTCAAAAAATTGCAAACAGCAATTTAGTCATAACAACTTTTAAATGGACACATGCCACGCCCATTTATTTTTAAATTCATGCATACCATTTATTTTTTTGTTTTTAATAAGCCTCATGAAATATTTTAAGCGCTTGAGTTGATCAGAAGGAAGCCTGCAACTCAACACATTCATTCTGCTGTGTTTTGATTCTCTTGTGTTTACTTTAGTACACGTTTTTTTAAAACGCTTATCTAAAGCGAAGATTTTTGTTGTTTTATTTTGAAAAAATCGTTGGGCAATGTGCCCCAGGAAAAGATTTATAGGAAATACATATTTAAAGGTAAGTGACTCACATGTTACAGATATTAAACATACGAAGAAGTGTGTAGAAATGAAAAGTACAAGTAAGTGTGCCGAAATGAAAAATGCTTCTAGTAAAAAACTTTCAGGAATTCTGACTTCATTAAAGTCAAATCTTGTTAAGGTAAGTGAAAACTTCAAAGAATATCGTATTTTTTTATTTTATTTAAACCTTTAGCTCTATTTTGTCAGTATCATGCTGTTTAAAATGTCATAAACCATTAACAATTAATGAAAAATCCACTCGTGGTTTATGTTCGAATTTTGAAATACATTGTAAAAAATGTGGGAGCATTTGTACTTTTTCAAGCTGTGAAAACATTGGGAATAAAAATAATGCTCCAGAAATTAACAGAAGATCTATTTTAGCAATGGGATGCATAGGTCAAGGTTTAGAGTCATTAAAAACCTTTTGTTCTGTAATGAGTCTTCCTAATCCTGTTGAACAAAAATCATATGATGTTATTAATAATAAACTTTCACTTGTTATGAAGGAAGTCGCCGAAGAAAGCATGAACAGGGCAGCTGTCGAAGAAAATTCTTCGTTACCTGATAACATTTTAACGGTAAGTGGTGATGGGACCTGGAAGACGAGAGGACATTCATCGTTGATTGGAGTATGTACTCTAATAGGGAGCGAAACAGGTAAGGTTTTGGATCGGGAAGTGTTGTCCTCATTTTGCAAATGAAGCGACAGTTATAAAGGGGTAAAGTTTGGTATCAAGTACAATAAATTGCAAAGAGCGCATAAGATTTCATGTAGAAAAAATTATTCTGGCTCTGCTGGTAAGATGGAGGTTGACGGGATGTTGAGGATTTTTAATCGATCAGAAAAGCTTCACGACCTGAAATATTCGAACTACATAGTAGATGGCGACACAAAAACATTCAATGCCCTTTCTGAAAACAATCCATACGGCTATGACCATCTTATTCAGAAAATAGAATGTGTAGGCCATGTGCAAAAGAGAATGGGTACAAGACTTAAGAAGCTTAAATTAGTATATGGTAAGAAGAAATTATCTGATGGTAAAACTATAGGCGGTAAAGGTAGGTTAACTGATAGTTTAATTGATAAGCTTGCGCATTACTATGGTAATGCTATTCGATGCAATTCTACTAGTGTAAAGGAAATGCGGAAAGCCATTTGGGCTGTTCGGGGTCATTCTTGCAGCACCGATGATGAACCGATGCACTGATTTTGTCCTACAAATCCAAATACATAGTGTAAGTATAATGCCGCAATTAATAATAATTTACAAAATTATAAACACAAACCCTCAGTTGCGAAAGCTGTTCGAGATGTAATTAAGCCTGTATTTGCAGACTTATCTCATCTGGCACTCCTGAAGAAATGCTTAGGAGGTAAGACACAGAATCCTAATGAAAGTTTAAATTCATTAATCTGGAAGTTTTGTCCGATGACGATTGATTCTATCCTTCAGATTGCAGAGGTTGCTGCAAATCTAGCAACCAGCATTTTTAATGATGGAAATCAAATACTTATTACTATTTTAGAGAAATTTGGCTTAAAAATTAACAAAAATGTTTGTGTGTTCCTGGCTGAACATGACAATCGTCGAATCTTTACGTCAAGAAAGAGGAGCTCAACGTCATCGTTTGAATCTCGCAGAGATTAAAAAAATTAAAACGAGTACAGAAATTGAGCTGTTTGAGCAACAGGAAGGCATATCCTATGATCCTGGAGCATTTTAGCATGTAAGTTTTAAAATTTATTTTCTCAAATTCAATTTAAAACTTTAAAGCCTTTTTTCTCAGTTTGTGTTTTTTTCACTTACGCGCATTGCGTTTCAAAAACTATCATACTTTGATGCATAAAACTTTACAGAATTATAAACTCTATCATAATCTTTAAATCCTAGCTATTTATGGTATTACATATTTGTAATTTTTTGAAAAATTTAAAAAAAAATAAATTTTTTGAAAAAAATTTTAAAAATGTACTTTTTTTATTTTTTAAAAATATTATTTTTTATTCTTTTTATATCTAATCGCTACCATCTAATAAGGATATATTTGACTTTATAAATCAACTTATTGCTAGTAATTAGAATTATTATTTCAGAAAATATCATGCGCGTCGTAAAACTTACTATTTGTTTCTTACAAAAATTTTTCTTATATTTATGTGCTTATTATTTTTAAAATTATGATTATATTTTAGACATTTTATACTTTTTTGAAGCTTTATTCCTTTATAAAAAATGTGTAAAAGAATCAAATTATTTCATTTTAACCTCAAAGAATTATTTCTAGTCGAAAATTGTTCATATTTTGTGCTCTCGAAACATTTTTAACACCCCTGAGACCCCTTAATCTAATTCAAATCTACAACAGTCTTCCAGTGTTTTAGCAACTTTTCAATCCCTTTTGCCAAGAACTGTGATGTGATCGAGTCCAGAGAGCGATTGACCTCATTTATGAAATAGCCATTTGTGCCATCAGGATGCAGCTGCAGATGTGAACTGATAGTAATCTGGAGACGCCATGTCTGGGCTATATGGTGGACGTAACATCAAATCCTACTCCAGCGTGTAGAGTGTCCAGCTGGTCATCGCGCTAACATGTGGCCGTTGGTTATCTTAATGAAAGAGAACCGCCTTCCTTCTGAACTCTTTTTTTTGTTTTTCGCGAATGTTAACGCTAGCTTTGATTGGCATATTGCTATATATAGTACTGTTGATAGTCCGCCGACTTTCTTTAGGTACTTCTTATAGGTAATTCCACGACAATCCCACCAGATACAGAGAAGTTCTTGTTAGTTAGCGTTCGTTTTCGCAAACCGAACCTGCTGATTCCCCGGGTGCTGACCACCCACATTTGTGGCTTTAATTATTGTAGAACACCCATTTTTCAGCACAGGTCCCAATTATGTCCAGAATATTCTCTTTCCTTTAATGTCTGAGCAGCTTAAGAGAATTAGATTTCTATATACATATCGGAATATTATTTTATTTAAATTAAATTAATAACTTATTGATTAATTACAATTGAATTATTAAATTAATTACAATTGAACTTAAAGAGTTGTCGTTCTAGAAGTATGCTGTTTATTCAAAAGAATGGGAATAATACTTCGAAAAAAATACTTCAAACAAAAGAGCATAACACACGGCCGTTTCAGGCTCCTTCGCAAAAATCGTAAAAAAGGTGGTGTGCGTTTCAGGTGAATTTTACTCAAAATTAAAAAAAAATGCAGCTTGAAAGTATAAATGCATTTAATACGTCCTATTTTACTGTTAATTTTCTTTATAATTTTTAAAATTCTTATGTAGCTGTATCAGATTTGACCCCTAAACTACCACCGGCGTATTAATATGTCTCTCTCATCCGGTACGTTAAATGCCCCAGACGTTTTATACGTCTTTCTGAAATACTATCCTCTTCTTTAGCTTGCTATCAGTAAAATGATTCAGAAAAGTTTGGGATGCAATGAAATGAACTTGACTGTGTGTTGCGAAGGATTTACTTATATTTCAGAGGAAAATGTGCTTATTTGTGTCTTTCCTTTTCCCTCCAATACACCGCATATGAGTGCCCATGTGAAAAAAAGAGGCACTGGGGAGCGAATCGCGTAATTTTTAATCGACAGAGGGGTTTCAGAATGCAGTCAATAACTGCATACTGAAAATGGAACCTCCTCTAACTAAAACATTTGTGACTTTTGCCCTAGAAAACGGAAAATTAAAAACTTGGTATTTTTATAACCCAAAAAATTTGCTGCAAAATTAAGCTATAAAAATTTTTTGTCAATTTTTGACGAGATTCATGGTTTTGATGCAGACGTATAGCTACTTGAAAAACTATACTTCTAAAGTGTTAAGCTTACCAAGTTAGAGATTTTGCAAAAACGAATTCTATCTACACAAATATAATTCAACTATGTGGATAAAATACTTACTAGAATAACATTTTGAAAACTGGCAGAAAAAATCGTTTTCTTTATGTTTAATACGCCTTGAAAAAATGGCAATAAACATAATGTTGCTGAAACACTCTCTAAGGAAAATAAAATAAAAACTTGCCAACAAAACCACATAACATAAATTTGTTGATATTTATTCTAAGTCGGGAAAATATTTTGTTCGATATATATATATCTTTGAGCTTCATTTCAAGATATTAAATATTTATTCAAATTTCTTTGTCTCTTGTTACTTTTTTACATTTTATATCTCATGTATAAATATACTTATTTATTAATTATATATATATATATATATATATAAAACTCACAGGTTTTTCTTTTTTTAAATAACAAAACTCAAGGAATGTTAGAGACATAATACAACCAATAGTCACTTTGCAAAAGAAAGAGAATTTATTCTCTACAAAATTGTTTTATCTATTCTTTTTGCTCCGGTCAATCAGATATTTAATTTAAGTACTTATCTGATAGGATGGTAAAATGTTTTACAGATCAGATTACAAATGAATTATTCAAACGGAAATAATAATTAATAAAAAAAGTATGAATAACTATCTGAGTTGATGGTTTAAATAATTAATACTTCTATATTGACTCACAAAATTACATGCTAATATCAGAAAGAAGTTTTAATCAGTTTCTGAAAAGGAACAAAGCCCTCAAAGATGGAACATTTGCAGGACTCCGCATTCAAGTATTTGAAATGTAGTAAAAAACTTCGTAAAATAATTTCTCATGGAAATATTTTCTTTATTAAACAATTATCAGTGTTTTAGTTATGGGTATTTCATTATTTAATTATTATTTTATTGGTTGTAATCGCGTAAATCCACAGAATTGGTTATTTTTGTCGAACACTTAATTAGCAATTTTAAGCAACCATAGGTAAAAAAGGATGAATATTTTGTTTTTATTTGTATTTTATTATTTTCTTACATCTAATTAAGATTACAAATACTTACACAGTTTAATCAACATTAGAATAAATGAACATGTCCTAAAAATGTTGCCAAAATAAAAGTAGGGAATAAAAGAAGATATCCAGATTATATACCAGAAAAATCACAATGTATTACAAAATTAGCGGGGTAATTTATTATTCAGTTCTATCATAACTTTAAAAATTTCTATTTTTGTCATATTTTTCTTACAACATGACACTACTTTTGGTAAATATTTATATTTTGTCCTTGATAAATTATTCAAAATTATTCTGTCATAATATCGCGTTTCGGAGAAAATATTCACTAAATTTAAAGAACACTTTCGTTTATTTGAATTTGGATAGCTATTAAGTACTTAAAAACATTTTGAGTAGCTTTAAACAAAATACTTAAGATTAAATCATTTTAATACTTTTTGATATAAAACATGTACGTTTATTTTTTTTCCACGTAGAAAATGATCTACATACAAGCTCAATTTATAGTTTCAAGGATTATACCCGCTTAAGCAATCAATTAGTTTTTATAGTCACGTTTCCTCTCTAATTTACATGTAACACTTAAATTTTTATATTTTCAATTAAAACATTTATATTAATTACCTGTATTTTATTTCTTTATTACAACTGCTTATTTCTTTTTATAAAAATTTATTTTAAAAATTACAAACTGATACTAATATTTAATTTTTCAAAAATAAAATTATGTAGAAATTTTATTTTTTTACACTTTAAGCACTTATTATTTGTTCAAAATGTGCGTAAAATTTAATATAATCACTAAATTAATCTCTAATTATTCAAGATTAAGTACACAAGTGTCATTTTTTCTATATGGAAAGTTTCTTTAGAAATAATTGTGTTTATTTATTTTCTTTGGAGGAAAGAATGAATTGAAAATATCTTCCAACATATGATAATAAAATATATTTTAACAATTCATTTTCTTTGCTACGTATTGTACATATTGGAAACTACTGCTCAGTACAGCTTTACACAGCCATTGCAAATAGTCTTACATGTTGATTAAAGGATTAAGAGCACATAGTAATCCGCCAGCATGCATGCAGAGATCACAGTAGGCATTCAAATGCATTATACGTGTTTGAATTACTTATTGCACTAATTAAGTACATCATTTTCGTGAATATTAAATTTTATTAATCGATCAGATTCTATTATTTTTTCAGATAAAATTTTCTTAATATTGATAGCAAGGAAAACTTTCGACGTTTATTTTCAACTCTCATGTATTTATTGCACGATGCGGTATTATTTGTAAATCATTATACTAAGGTCTGAAACCACATTATATACTCGTAGTATTCATCAAAAGGAATGCGTCACCACCAGCTTTTTATTTATGAATTCACAAAAACATTTCCATCTAACAATAAAAGAATCAATGCACAGTTAAATTAATAAAACATAGACACATGTTTCCAGTGGCTTAACGGAGAATATTAGTCCCCCCCCCTGCAAAGTTATGTTTTGGACCCCAAGCAGGATCTTCAGAAGGACGTTACGCCACTGCATACATCATAGAATGTCAGTATTCGACTTGAAAAGCTTGTCCGATATTCGAATTCGATATCCAATGCAGCTCGGATACGATCAGGCATTGAGGTATACAAATCTTTGCAGTATTCTGGTGTTAAACCATAATCCACATTTATATGGTTGTTTATTTTAATTTAAAAAATGATCTAAGGGTCACTCTGCCACTTTGTGCTTGAAGTGGACATGATAGAAACTCGGAACTAGTATTTTTTCCGTCGAGTGTGAATTCGAGCTCTGGTGCTACTGAAGACCCAACATGTAGAGGGACTTATTTATGCTAAAATATGTCTAGGTTTGATGCCCTTGAAAATTCAGTGGCTGAGTGGTAGTGTATCAGCATCCACGCCACAGGTCCGGGACTCAAATACCAGACTGGGAAATGTCGACTCAGCCTTTCATCCCTTCAGTGGGTCGATAAATGAGTACCAACCTTACTTGGGAACTGAGCACTGGGGGCTTTGCGTCAGACTGACTACTTGACCAAAACATCTGCACATGCACCCTAGCGCCTAAGGTCACGTAAACTGAGAAAGGCATAGTAGGCCTTGGCTCTCCTGCACTGTTGCGCCACTTGAGTTCAGTTCAGTTTAATACTCTAATAAATTGGTAGACCTCTTAATATTTCATATTTTTTGATATTTTCATTGAAATTAAAAGAAACGAACCCTTTCTTTCTACTTATATAATAAAGGGACAAAACTCTCTGTTTACTCACCGAATTCAAATTGCATTTTTGGCATAAATCGGACATTGCGTTTTCTTGAAAATACAGGGATTTAAAATAACTTATTCTGGTCGTCCTGTATATGTAGCACTCTTTTAATTCTCATATTTAATCTTTTTATCTCATATTTAATCCATGGTCTGCAATAAAACTCAGGTCCAACTGATATTCTGTTTTGATTAGGTGTTAATATATGCAGATTTATAGATATATACACAGAAAGTCGAACTTTCTTGTCGGCCAATCAGACTGCTTCCTTTTACTACCTTTCGAAAATTCAGACACCATGGCTGCAACCGGATTGGATAGGCTTTGCTCCCCCTCCCTCGACTAATCTGATCTATGTAGTTGAATCTTCTCTTTTTGTAGCTTTCTTTTTATTAATTTCTATTTTCTTAAGAATGATGTAAATTTTTTTAAATATAACTTCTCCTCCACAATAATTATTTTGACTTACTCTGGGCAATAGCAAATTTATTACGGTCGCTCTCAAAATACTATTTGGCGATTAGTAACCGACAGGGGCCTTTGTTCTCCGACAAGTTTTCTCAATGAATTCAAAGAAACCTACAACAGAAATGAGGCAGCGACAAAGCGGGGAATTTAGTGGATATCTTATAAAATGGATAGTAGTTGTAATCAAGGATTCAAAAGTATTAGTTTCAAATATCGCCACCAGACTGCGTTGTGCAGGCACAGTGGCAGAAGACGTACAAAATGGTGACTTCATCATGCAGCATTTGCTATAAAGCCCAGAAACATTCACGAAAATTATGCAGTCAGTGTGCTCGCAAGGCGCAATAACGTTTAGTTTACGATATCAGGTGCTGTTGGTCAAACTTTATTACCAACGCGCTGATTCCGCAGAAGTCACTCTACCGAAATTCCGGACGCCGAAGAAGATATTCTGCATAAACTTTCCATCCCATTCAAAAGAAATCCACGAAATTTCCCAATTTTCGGCAGCCTGGTTTAAACTGGAGGTGACTTTGAAGTAGGATACCTTTGTTCCGAACAACCTGTATTTTTCTATTGGTACTTTCGTTCTATTTATTTCCTCTAATTCTACTTTCGTTTGATCAATAACTATACTAGTTAGATCACTCTTTTTATTTGACTTCTCAATTCCAGATGATGTTATCTTGATATCACTTTGCACATCGGTAAATGTTTAGTTCCAATTATTGTTACACGTAAATATTTTTCAGATTACTTATACACTGGTGTCCAAAAGTTAAGCATAAATCGTAAAATGCGAAAAACATGGAGTAAATATTCGTAAAATTATTCCAAATTTCTTGCGGATATTAATTGGGTGATGAAGAAACATTAGGTTTATGAAAAACTTTTCAGTCGACTACGTCCTGCTCGAAACACTGGCGCATGTCGGAACACGGAGAAACTGATTCACCAGCATAGGCAGTTCAGACAAGTTCAGCATTCAGACCAGTCTGTGATCTCAAGACTGTGGTAGAGGTTTCAAAGAACGGAAGATATTACCCGACAACCAGTATCAGGTCGCACAAGAGTCACAACCCACGACCGATATCTGGTAATACGTGCGTGACGTCAGAGGGGCAGTACTGCCAGAGCACTGGGATCGGCGCTCACAGTCACCCCAGGAATACAAATTTCGAGACAAACTGTTTACAGGATACTCAATCATGCTGACCTGTATGCCAGAAGACCAGCAGTTTGCATTCCCCTCACGTCTGTGCCTAAACGCGCTCATTTGAACTGGAGTTTGAAATATCAACATTGGAGTGTGGGAGAGTGGGCCAGTGTGATATTCAGTGACGAGTCCCAGTTTAGTCTGAGTAGTGATTCTCGGCGGGTAACGATATGGAGAGAACGTGAAACACGTTTTGAACCAAGAAACGTAACGGAAAGATATCATTTTCCATCAAGGGGAGTAATGGTACGGGAAGGCATCAGGATGGGCGGCCGCACAGGCCTTCATTTCTTTGACACGGGGTCTGTGACTACTCAAAGATACAGAGACGAAGTTCTTGAGCCTTATGTTCGCTTGTTTCGAGGTGGTGTCGGTCCTGATTTCATATTCATGGATGATAATGCGCCATGTCACCTAGCGGCGCTGATTGACGACTTCCTTGAAACGGAAAACATCCAGCGCATATCGTGGCCTGCGAACTCCCCTGATTTAAATCCTATCAAGAATGTATGGGATATGCTCGGGAGACAAATTGCAGCTCTTTCGCACCCACCAAGCTCCGTTACAGAACTGAAGAGAGCTCTCCAAGAAGCTTGGAATCGTTTGAGCCCACAACTCATTCATCATCTCATAGCAAGTATGGAAAATCGCTGTGCAGCGTGCCAGGCTGTCAGAGTTGACCACACGCCTTATTAAACTGCATCATCAGTATTTTATTTAATGTTTTCTTTCATTTTTTCTTTAAAGTGTGAATCCTTGCTATGCTCAGTTTTCTTTCAAACTGCTACTTTGGATAATAAAATGAATTAGTATCATTCTTTTGATTTGCTTCCTTATTTTATAACCATTTTACACTCGCATATCACGTTTCCCGCCCTTCTGATTTACAGTTCCTTCTTTATTCACATAATTATTAATGATGCTTAACTTTTGGACACCAGTGTACAATTTAAAATGTCTTATGGTCGAATTAGAACATGGAACTCTTAAAAAAATTTTTTCAATACATTTTAATACTGAAGGCATATTAATAAAAATAAAATAAAAGTACTATTATTTAGGTATATCATTATTAATTTTGAGCACTTTCATTTATATATATCAGGGTTATAATTTAAAATAAACTCTTAAAAAAAAAGTCACTTTTTTTTCTTGTTAAATTCTTTTAGAAATCGAATTGATTCATTTCGGTTAATGGCCCTTTAGGAGGTTCAAATTCAAGTAACTTTAAGCTTATTGAAGGGCAACGGAATTTGTAATTTCTAGTCATGAAAAAACGGCTATAATGACCTTTGCAGCATGGAGGTACGTCGAGGTGGTGGAACCGAGTGGAATTAGGTGGAACTGAGTAAAATCGTACTGTTATCTGAATGATGTTCAAAGCAATGGCTAACGGTAGGCGTAAAAATCTCGTTCTTTGCTTTGATGAATTCGAGGGCCTGGATCTGACACAGTCGAGATCAGGTGGCTTCAGAAACAACAACAGCAACAACAAAATTAGGAAAGTTGGATTCCAGTTTAGGTGTCGTTCTTATCACTTGACCACAAATTAAAATTAAGAAAAACGTCTACAATATGCATCATGTTGCTTATAAATTGGTCATTATTAAGCAACCCATCACTGCAGCGTTCCTTAAACTGTGTGGCGCGCCCCCTTGGGGCGTGATAACCCTACATGGGAGCATAAGCATATCGAAAAGTCGAAAATGAAAGATTTAAAATAATTATCAATTTACTAAAAGGAAGCAAAAAAAAAAATTCATTCAGACATATTACAAAATAAAATACATATTCACACTGGTATAAGATACTTATAAATATATCAGTACGGCAAAAAGTATTTGATAATTCATTTATCAATACTAAATTAAAAACAAATTTTGTAAAATTACTCTTGACTTCAATGGGCTTGTCATATACAAAAAAAAAATATTTATTTTGTGATAATTTGTGCATTTTATAATTGTAGTAGCATTGCAGCTTCAGCATCGAAGTACATTATTATTCCATTCAATACATAGTTGCTGTTTGAGGGAGGCGCGATGAAAATTATGACTGAAAATTGGGTCGCAAATCACGAGAGTTTTAAAAGCACTGCATCACTGAAATTAGCAACATTGAATACTATGATCAGTTCTTTGCCCTGATTTAGTGCAATATTTATTAAATAGTTTTTAGCTCACGATCTTAATAATTAGAGACCTAGAACTCTCTGTTCAAATAGATATGCATATTTTTTATTTACTTGCATAATAAATTTAGCATGTCAAAATCAGTATCTATTTTGATTAAATTTATGGCTTAGTTAGAATTAGTGCGCATAAAATGCTATTACAACTGATTTGTGGTTCATTCGAGTTTTCATTGCACATTATTACAAATAAGTAACTAATTAATATTTTCAAGAGAAAATTCACTAAAACTGATAAACCTGATTCTACCAATATCTACTAATTAGGCTGTTAGTATTCATTATTTTACATGATTTCATATTGCTATTTGAAAGTATTTAATGGTATGTTTGCAGTCCCTTATAGTTTGGAAATACAAAGTAAATCTTTCGTTAGAAAAAAAAAAAGAGAAGAGATGAAAAATTCCGACATTTAACATATATTCTTTTAATTCTCCCAAAAACTCCTCCAAGGTTGAAAGATATACACCAGAATGAGATATGAAATGAAAAGAAGAAAATAGTTATAATATTGTTCATGTATTTGCTTTATTTACATTATTTTCCTTTCCGAAATAAAAGTTTTTTTTGATAAAAACAATAATTATTTTTTAAAAAAAACTCAAAATAAATTTTAGTGTTGTTTATTCTGTCCATTTGAATCAGATGCTCTAGATATAAACAAGTATTTTTCAAATTGTGGATCCTGATCCCTCCCCCCCCCCTCATCCTACTTAATGTATAGTTAAATTTTGGAGTCAATAAAATATTTGACAAATTTTACAATTACTTTTCAAAGTAGTTTATTCTAAATCACTTTAAAAGTTTGAAGGCAAATATTTAAATAAAAATTATATACCGTCTACTTTTAAACTGAAAAGGAAAATCGAGTTCATAAATCATTTTAAACTGAGATGACTTGCAGGCTTAATCATTTACAATCGCGGGATCAAGAATTATTTGCCGAATTATCGAGCTCAGTATTAAATATTGTTTGGTAAAAAATTTATAAATAAATTTTGATTCAAAATTAGATTAAAATTATCTGCATTTCCTGAAAATAACCAGACATACTTCAGAAGTTTGTACAGTTTAATGATGCAAAGCATGTAGACTCGGAATACAAAAATATTAGTTTGGAACAACAAGTGACATTTTTTTTCTATTTGATAGAATATTTGAGTTAATTTTCTATATGCTTCTAAATAATTTAACACACACAACATTAAAAAATGTTTCCATTATTTTTTAGTTTATGATTATCTAAAGCTTTATAAGGATATACATACATGGTACACGTATTTTTATTGTAAATCCATCATACAACACTAGGTTTATAAAGTCTGACTCTGAAAAATAAAATTACTTTTCTCACACATTCTTAAATATATTATCCACTTACAAACACATCCGCATTTTATAAAACCAATCAGTTAATAACCAAACAGTGGTCTTAAATGGGCATATTTTGTGACATGTTGGGAATAATGCGGTGGTTCTCTTCATGTATTCAATATCTATACTTCGACAACCCATGGCTTTTTAATCCTTCCAGAGTGATAGTTTCATTTTCTTGCTTCCAGGTGTGAGTACAGTTTCTTATGTGTACTTTCCTAAAAATTATTTCCGTTTTTCAAATCTTAACTTCTTTAACTTCTGATACATTTATTTTGAATTTGCTTATTGTTCTCTTTTTCCCTGTTTTCTTTTTAAATGAATTTTTTTTTCATATTAAACTACCGAATTGTAACGAAAAATGTTTGACCATCGAACAAATTAAGCTCCAAGTAATATGTCTGAAGTCCAAAAGTTTTTGATATGTTAGGCTTATTCTCCCCTTTTTTCAATTTCCAAAAATTAGCCACTCTCTCTTTCTCTCGCTCTCTATATACATATATATATATATATATATCTTGTTCAACTTTTCAATCGTTAATAAAATACTTTCTATTTATCTAATCAAGTTCAAATTTTTAAATTTAAATTGTAGAGAATGACACTTGATGTTAATACAATTTTTTCATATATTAAATCCTTAATTACCGGTTTTCAGCCAAACTAGCCAAACCGGTTGTGCATTGTTACAACAATGAAGTTAAATCATACTCTTTTTCAATTCCTACTATTAGTTCACTCTCTCCCTATATGTATATATATATATATATATATCTTGTTCAAATTTTGAGTCTTTAATAAAATACTTTCTATTCATTCATTCAAAGTAGGAATTGATCTAAAAAAAGTTTTTTTTATATTACTTGTTTTGTCTTAAATTTCTCTTCTTTCTCACATGTTAATTTAGCAGTTCAGTATAATTTTTCATTTTATTTATTATTTCCTTATAATTTTAACTACGTCTCGTGATTTTTTAAATTAAACATAATTTAAACAGGGTTTAACGTGTAAACTTAAAATATATATGCATACATATATGTATATACATATGTGTGCACGTGCATGTGTATATATATATGCATGATTATGCACACATAATAAAAAAATCTTCAATAGTTCAAAACAAAGAAAATGACTCTTAGTCCGGTGAAATCCCTGATTTATCCAAAATTATATTCTTTTTGTGATATTAGACAAGAAAAGCTTTGTTTTCTGTATAAATATTCGGCTTTAGGGAATGTATATGAAAATAGAATAAAAAAGTAAAACGCGCATTATAAAACAAATTTTCAATTACAATCTTCTGATTAATATATAAGCAAGTAATTTATTTCAAACTCCTGGTTTAGATGTTATTATTCCTCACAGGTCTTAAAATATTTACTCAGATAAATATCAAATGGATAAAAGAGTTAAAAAAGACAAAAAAAAATGTTTTATAAACAATATAATCGAATACTCCAGACATTTTCATTAGTCTTTCCATTTGATAGAAAACTTTCAATTTTTACTTTTTATAAAGTTTCTATTCAAGACTTCGCTTTCAGACTGAAATTTTTATAAAACTATAGATTATAAAGGAAAAGTCTGTGATGTAATTTGAAACAAGCCTGTATATTTTGATCCATCTCCCTCTGTTCCCTCTCTTTCTATATTTTTGAAACGCCTCATTTAATTCTTCTCACAGGAACTTCCTTCACTAAGTTTTCACATACCTTGTTTCTAGTTAGAGAAGTAGCAATATTTAACTATTGGAGAATGAAAATACTTGTATTCCCACATTTAATTCTACATAAACGCAATCATTCAGAACACTTAGTACGCATTTTTAATACGTCCGCACAATCGCAAAAGTTTTCTTATTTCTATTTTCATTACTTTCTATTATTTCTGTCATTTTTTTTGTCTGTAATATATATATTTTGTATTCAAATATGTGCGTTTTTTAAAAAAAATTCATTGTTTAATCCCTAGCAGTTTATTACATTTTAAGATCGTTTACCACATAAATTATAGTTTTACACATAAAATTACTAAATACACTTTTCTCAGAATTAAAAAGTCCATTACCACAACACTGTTTTTTAGTTTCAGTTGGACACTAACTTAGCAAACAAAAAGCCATTAACCCCTTTCTGGTTTTTCAGATCAGGCAGGCGAAACTCACCATCCCGAGTGTAGCTCGGACACTGTGAAAATTTGCACTGTTCAATCGGTCTCTCCCGAATCATTTCGCATGTGCTTTTTAAGGTTTCAAATAATTTAAAAGTACAAAACTCGCTGGAATTTTCTGCAAAAAGAGATCGCCCTTCTGCTGTGCACCCCCTCCTTCATGCTTGTCTGAAAAACACTTTGTTGACTGCATTCCCACAACAGAGAGGAAACTAGTCCAAAACGACAATGTATTATTTGCTGCTCAAAGAGAGACAATAAACGAAAAAAGACAAGAGCAACAAGATTATGTGCAGTACTCAGTTTTCGAATATATCATGCGCGATCAAATTTTGATTAATAATTTCATAATAATTTATGTAAATGCAAAAGATGTAAATAAAATTTGTAATTTGTATTTTATGTTTATAGTCAGTGTGAAATGACTCCAAAGTTTAGTATTTTCTGCCATACAGAAAGCTCTACTTTTACAAGTAATTTACTTCTTTATTTAAATATTTTTTTTTCATTAATTTTTAAGAAATTTTGTATGCGGATGAGATACTATTATGTTTAAAAAGATATGTAAGCTTGAAAATATGCATAAAAAAAGTAACATTTTGGATCCATAATCCAAAAATAAAATAAGCCTAGAAGGGGTTAACAACTTGTATTCCTGTTAAAAATTCGACTTTTCTCATTCTCAAAATCGAGTCTAAGTGACAACTTTCTGGAAATCAATTATTATCTCAACCATTCCAGTAATAACTTTTCTTTGTTTGTAATAATAAACAAATGTTAAGATGTGTTAACAAAACATTATAAAGGAAGACTGGTGTCATAATTACACATCGCGGTTCAAACGACCACAACAGGAAATGAAGTTTTACTTCACGAAGCAAATTTCCACATTTGACTATGAATATTTCGATTTAATTTTCAAGGACGGCATTTTTTTAAAAAAGTGACGTCTCTAAACGTTTTTAACTATATTTAATAGTTCCCTGCAAATTTTTTGAAAAGAAACAGTTTTCCAATCCAACAAAAAATTAAAAAATTAAATTTTTATTTGTATAATATACTTTTAAAATTATGTTCAATATTGGTGAAAGCAAGTGGGAGTTGTAACATTGAAGTGGCGTGTTTTATTCTGATAGGACAGAACCCGGGACCTTTGGGTCCGAAACCGAGTAACTTAACCACTACACCAAAATGATCACCATGGTGCGGAGGTTGTTACTGTATCATATAGATTATATCACTACACACTCCCCTACCAGAGAGTTGGTTAGGCGAACGAACGCCATAGTTGTTAATGGGAGCGTCCAGTTTCTTGTGTGTTGGATGAGCTTCGTCATGTTTATCTGACGACTTTCTTTTTCCTTGGTTGTTCTCTTGCGTCATGTTTATCTGACGAATTTTGTATTTCTTTGGTTGCTCTGTCTTTTTTTATTGGGCGGGGTAGATGCGCACGACAGATAGTTGAGGTTTCGCTTTTCTTAGTTAAGCCAAGGCTTTCTAAATATGTCTTCAAGATAGCCTTGGTTAAGCTAGGGTCACCAAATGAAGTGGCGCGTTTTATCCTGATAGGACAGAACCCGGGACCTTTGGGTCCGAAACCGAGTAACTCAACCACTACACCAAAATGATCACCATGGTGCAGAGGTTGTTACTGGCTCATATAGATTATATCACTACAACATAATCAGAATTGAAACGTTATACGTTCTTATTTAATAAGTTGACCAAGTAAGCTTTATTGGTTGTTAAAACAGTCTCCGCATTGGTGGTCAATAAGTAAGAACGAAAATTAATTGACGGCACTCTTCTGTTCAGCCGTTGCAACAGATAAAGTCACCAAAACGATACAAGCGACGCCAAACGGAATATTCTCACTGGTAAACTTTTACCACTACATTTTCAAAATAAGTGTGTGTGTGGTGGATTCTCTTATCAATAACATATTTTTCACAGTACTGCAAAATGGGTGAAAAACCAATGATAACTAATATTTATTAACCTTTTTTATGTGCATATTGTATGAATATGTTGTTGCCAATAAAGCCTGCTTGGCGAGATTAGCAACGGCGAAACCGCAAAGTACCTAATTGACTAATTTTTGGTGTACTTTTCCATAATTTATACACACTTCATATAGTATTTGAAATCTTCTCTATTGATGATGTAGTTCCTTTTTATTATTTTCTAGATAAAGCACCAGAAGTTTATCTCACTTACAGCTTCTGAAAATAAGACTATGTCATCTAAATATTACGCGTTCTCTTAAGAATAATTAAACTGGAAATACTTTAAGGATTTCACGGACATATTTTTCTCAACAGGCGCAATCCAATGAAAGATTCTAACAAACTAAATATAGTACGGAGAATCATTAGGTTGAATAAATAGCAGAATCAAATTAGAGCCTAATAGCATCAGAAAATCCCGTTCCATTATGAGATATTAGAGTATTTGCTAGACTTAGTGGTTATAATAATGTCAGAATCTCTCAATGGTACACTCCGTACCGTGATGGGATTTTCTTCAAATAATCTCATTATCCATTGAATTTATGAAAATGAAATTTAATCTCTTTGCATGGTAATGATGACTAGGAATTTATTGAACTTAGAAGCATTCAACTTCCGAGTTAAAACTTCTCTGAAAGTATTTGATTTGGTTAATGTAAACAGAGCTGTAGCTTCACAATTTGAGTAAATTAGTTAAAATAGGATATACGCCAGGTTCTTGAAGTCACATTTTAAAATAAAATTCAATTAAATTTTCGACTTACATATTGCACGATTATTGAATCCTCATTTTTTTTGTATTGCATCCAACATTTACATCAAATATATATTGTGTGGTAATGTTCTTTACTGCGTTATTTGAATTCGACGAATACGTATTATTGCCAAGTCTATTAATAACTCTCTAAGTTGGCAACCCCGATATCATATGTGTCGTATGGGCTGAGCTGGCAACCTGGTGCTTCATTTCATATAATGTCGCCAATAGGTTGCAATGATACGTAAGTACACATTTTTATACTTGTGAACCACATACAGAATCGGGAGTATTAACATGGAAGGGTAGTTGTGTATAAATAGAGTTCGTTTATATTAACCGCAGACAAAAATGCAAACTTTTGGCGACGGAATCGTTGTTTTAAACCATAGGTAGATTATTGGCTAATAGATTATGTATTAACACCCCATTTTAAAGCGAAACGTCGAATTTATAAAAGTTATGACGTGAAACTAGTGAAGTAGAAGTCAATTCGGAACTAATTTGGTATTGGTACTCTATTTATTTTTGGCGTGATTTTCAAATCATGCCAAATACATCCTTGGTGGCCAGTCTACTGTTATTGTATTATACTGTTATCCCTCCAACTTGGTGAAGTTTTATTATTTGGCTAAACCATTTACAGTGCACAGATGTCAAATTAGCTAATTGATTCAATGAACAATCGTATGCTTTTCTTAATTTATACAGTAATTTAATTTATGCAGGTTTTTTTTCTTAAGGTGAATCCTATTATTCGCTGTGGAAGCTATTTCTTCTATGTTTGGGTAAATTGTGCATTTATTATCTGTTTCTGATTATATTTTTATACCAGGAGAAATATAACGAGTTATTAGCAATGTACGTCATAATTTCGAACTATGCTTAGAGGACGAGATGTTGATTGTTTCGAATCTCAACGTTCCATAAAAATGATGCTAGAGGTCTTTATACGACAAAACTTACTTTATACACCACCAGTACTTTGAGTGTCATTTTGTTTCAAAATGCTGAAGCTTCCATTTTTCCGTGCGTGGTCTAGCGCGGGATGAAGAATCAGTTCGAAATCATCCATGAAACATTTTATATTCATTTTAAGGCGTTAACTAAATTGTTTGCTATAACTTACAGCAAAAGCTCTGAGAAATAAAGACTCTTTAGTCTTTTAAACATTTAGCTCTTTACAGTTATTAGTTAATTATAATTGCATCCCATCACGAAACTTCCATGTTGTTTACTAAGGTTTAATTAAATTAGATGAAGCCGTCTCTAAAATAAATGGATAGGTAAACAAAAAAAAAAAAATTAAATGACACAGATGTTGACAAGAACAAAAAAGAAACGCTGAGCATTTTTCTCGTAAACATTAGTTCTTAGTATTCAAGCTTTACTTCGGAATCAAACATTTTTCAACAGCTCAAAATAGTTTTATTGGAATTTATTTATCTGCAATTAAACTGATAAATATAAATAATTAAATTATTACGATCAAAACAATTTTCTTTTTGTTTACCATTAATTGCAATACAGCCAATGTATATCTGTAAACAGGTTTTATTAAATTACATTATTTGCATAAAAGAAAACTTAAACACAATCTTATGGTATTCGAAACTCACGTATAATATTTCCTAACTTTTATTTCTGTTGACGTCATATTATAAGAACACAAATATTTTTTGATTGGTTGCAAATAACATAAATGTAAAAGAGGGCATGTCAAACATGTGACACAAGACACTTATAAGTTATTTTAACATTTATATAAACAGGGTTCTTTAATGAAAGCTGTAAATACGTGTAATCTGCTTGAAATAAATAAATGTATTTTATATATATAGACAGCATCTTTATTTATGTATAAGCGAAATTATTGCGCATAAATCCATGTATCGGAGCTTGATCGTAGAATTGATCATATCATGACTTAGTGGTATTTCATGGTATGAGGAACTCTATGATTGGGTTCTGACATGTATATGCTATCTCTAGGGCATTCAAATGTACACACTTTGCTCATGGCAATGAGTAACGGAATTCCAATAGAGTCGGAAGCTATTCAATAGCACTCAGTGAAGGAATACTACATTCTAGTCTAGTCTGCAAATAATATGTATCATTACTCTGGTAAAAAAAAATTAAAACAAAAAATTTATCTCTCTTTGAATGCCGGCAGTCACTATTACAAAAATCACTGAAATTGAAATTTTCAGAATATGTTAACCAGATTAAATTGTTAGAAAATGAGTTCAAACGAATATTTTGTTAATTCAAAGAATAGGAAAGCTAACTTCCACTTTTTACTTCTCTGTCCATTGATGATAAGACTGCAATTGAAAATGGCCAACCGAAGCTAATCGAAGTTCAGTGCAAATCTGTAGTGCAGCAGAACTATATAAATGTAGCTATTCCACATTACTATACATTACTATAATTATCAACCAGCAGACCAGTTTTCCAATTTGTTATTAGCAGTTAAACCTATTTTATCTGCTTTCAGTAGTACATGTTTCCACGAACAACTATTTTCTGCCTTTTAAAATTATAAAACTTCGGTATAAATAACAGAAGCAGTGAGAGAGAAAACACGTGCACACAATTTTTGAAAATAAATATACAATTCAACAAATTCAGCCAAATTTGGAAGATTTGGTTAATGAAAAAATGTTGTAAAGAGTTTTAAGAAAATATATTAGCTCATTTAAATCATGTTAAATTAAACATATTTTTTTTGTTTAATTTAACATGATTTAAATGAGCTACAAACATAAAAATTTTTAATATGTTTATATTCTGTGTATTATTATTCTAAACGTATTCCGATTTGTTTATAACAAAAGCTGTTTCCTATTTGTTTTCATTTTTTAGTATTGGGACCTGCGATTTATTATACCGTATTTAATATGTCCCATGGTGGCTTAGCAAGTTATCTTTGCCTGCTTTACAGTCTTGGCGAATTACCAAACCAGCAGATTACTGGCATTAAACCTTATCTTTTTGTACTATTGTTAGACGATAAATGTACCTGAAATAATATCTCTTTTCTCACATATATTTATCAAACATCACGATGGGACTTCATGAGGATTTGAAGGTATTAAACGCTAAACAAATTCATTAAACGTTCAAAAGCCGCCATAACATGAGTCGATAGTCTTTGGGGATGTTAAAGTAGAAATTAGAAGGGATCTTGAGTCCCTAACAGCTCGATTAAAACATTGAGTTTAATCTTAAGGTTACGAAACTTCCGTATCTTTTGACGCTAAAATTCTTGATACTTATTTTGCCTGATAAAACAAAAGTTTATATTATTCCACATGATGGTCTTAATAATGTTTAGTTCTAAATTTGACATTCCTAATATTAAATCGCACACCTATCAACAATCATGTATCCAATGATCTTTAGCCCACATAAAAAGTTTTTAAAAAACTTTTTATAAAGTTTCTGGCTTATATATAAAAATAATGACCTACTTGAAGCTCAACTAAAATTGCCATACTTGGTAAAATCTTATAGCCTATTCCTTGGCGACGTTTTTTTCTTAGTCGCGCCAAAATGGCACCAATGCGCGTTTTACGAAGTCGAGACCCGTTTTGTACGAAAGAGCAAAAATGAAAAATATTTATGATTATAAGAAGAAATTTTTGTAAAATTTAGCTTGTTTAAGATATAAAATTTTTAAACTTATGTAACGATTCCATGAAAAATTTAAATTTGAAAAATTGAAAATGAAGAACATTCTGAAAAGAATGTATTGAAGTTCAAAAGAAAAAAAATTGAAATTTTTAAGAGCTTAGGAAAAATTTATGTTTAATTTTTTAACTATAAGTAAAGACGAAAAATGATAAAATATATTAGAATATAGTAAATTTTTTTTTGTAAGCATTTGTATCAATACTAGCTATTCATTTCAATGTCAGTCAAAAATATTACAAATGCGGTTGGAGTCATTTCAGCTATCAAGCTATATTTAGATTTATATATTCCTAATAAAAATAATTCACTACATGTCTACATGGTTTTCTTTATTTACAGTTTACTTCATCATGCTAAGATTTAAGTTTTAAGATTTAAAAATATTACGGTAAAAATTATATGTTAACAATTACAATGTCTTTATAAAATTTGGATTGTGTAATTAGAAAAGTTTAGGAATAAAAAAAATAAATGAATTGTTAGATTGATTAATTTACTTGGGAAATAAACTTTTATCTCGGCCAGATTATCCTAGTAGAGAGAATTTAGTTTCATTAATGCAATCATTAAGGATTCGGCTCATTAATACAATCAATACACTAAAGAAAATTCGAAGAAAGTTTCGCGAAAGGTAAGTTAATTTATTAATGGAAGAAGAAATAATTTCTCTTTCAAAGTCCCTCAGATTACATTAAAGTAATTTCTTCAGCCTATACGTCCTTATTGCATGTTCTGGGCTTTGAGTGAATATTGTTTCCATCGCCTTCGTTATTTTAATTCGTGTAAGTAGCTAAAAATATTAATTTCAGTATTAAGACGGAAACTCTTTATATTCAATAATACTTTTTTCATTTGACTTGATTTAATTTAAAATCCATTTATCAAATTGAGTATTTTAATTAATGCATGCCCTAAATATGTTACTATAAACTCTTGTAAAAAAACTAAGACTAAGTTTGTGTGTATACAGATTTTATCAGTACAGCGGTTGCAAACATCCAGGACACATAGAGCAATCCCAGACGACGCACAGTGGTCAGTTTTCCCGATCTGGCGCACGGAAACCCCAAAAATGAAATTGCATGGAAATAAAAAACAACCTGCAATTTAAGATCCTCTTGAGTTCCCTAGCCATGTGGTAAACATTTTTGTCAGTAAGCGAATGGAAATTTTCAACAACCATCGGTATATATCGGGTTTGTTCTTTCTACAAGAAACACTTGCGAGCCTCATTTTCCACTCGGAAGTTCAATCATTTCGTCTAAAAAAGATTTTGCAGATTTTTGCGGGTTTTTTTTGAAAATATATGCCATGGATAAGTAATTTCTTGATTTGAATTTTAAATTAGGTTCAAGTTCGATTAAAAATTATAAAAACATAACATTTAGCACAGCATGTAACTCCTACTAACGTATGTTGTTTTTTTGTGTTTAATGGGTTAGAACTTTTGGGATTGACATGGATTGATCACAGTAACACTTAAGTCATATAGAGTAGATGTAGACCTTTAATTTAATACCAAATTTAGCTGATACTTCCTGCAACTCCCATAGTTATGATTTTTTTTCAGCGTTGGCCGATGTTTTACTTAGCGTGCCTTATTCAATGTGTGGAAGAAAGAGCAGGATCCCAAGCGTAAAACTAATACTGTTTTGAGTTTTGTTAGGGCTACAATGGACTGAGATAAATATGAGGACCAGCTGCAATTTTAATTTAGAAAAATTGTTAAAATTTATACTCGTTTGTGGGGGCGGGGATGGCTGAGGTGCCATAGAAATGAAAAGTTCTTCTCCAAGTTGAATGATGTGTGGTTGTTGGGAGGAGTAAGATTTATACCATCCAAATCAACTCCAGGTCGACCCTCAAAATCATTCGGGGAATGCAAAGCCACGGCAAAGAAGGAAAGAGTAAGCTCTCTTCTTGCAAGCAAGCAAGAACTAGCATTTATAACAAAAATATCAATGCAAGCAGCTGAAGAAAGAGATGCTGCCTTAATTTTGAAACAAGTGACTACTTGCTCACATAGACGTGCTACTCGCCTGAAGAAATGCTTAGAGCCCAACAGCCAGAATCGGCGAAAAAAATGACTGACCAAGCCTTTATGTCAACACCAAAATGTCAAAAGGCCAATATAATAGGAAAAAAAAGGAAATAGCAAAGAGTTCCACGCTGACATTCACCCCAACTATAATTAGCTTACAGAGTCTAAAATTAACTGTTATCTTCCTAGTATCGTCATTGATGAAATATCAGCAGAGGTTCCAATGCAAGCGCTTTTTTACCACACCTTATGCAGACTAGCCACAGCTCAAGAAGATGTTTTAAAACTAATTGATACTCAAAAAAGCATTATATCACTGTAAGCGAGGTATAAAGCTGATGCATGGTAGACACCTAAAGGTTCGCCAGGGTAATAATTTTATAATTTTAGTTCTTTCCATCGTTTTTTTTTTCATAAAAATATAATATTTCGATATTATGTGAAGCAAAAAATTTTAAACGCGTAAGATACTAGGCTTTTGGTTGAATTGTAGCATATATATCATTTCATTATTTTTTTCTCCAAAATTAACTAAGATTGTGTAAAATCGATCCCTAAAGGTGTTTAAAACATCCTTAGAAATATTACAAAAATTAATTAACACAAAAAGAATAAAATTTTTAAATTTTTAAAAAAAATTAAATTTGTAAAATTTTGTGAATAATATGTGCAAAATTTATCTCGTATCATTTTCTTAAATAGAAACGTTATATGAAATGCTAAAATATAATTTTTGAGTACATAAATAAAAAAAATGCTTAAAGGGTGCCGAGTCCTTTTAAACACTACGTATTAACCTTTATTGTATATGTACATTGTTATGTTTGATTGTATTTGTTTAAATATGTTAAAATTTAATTTTTTTAACATGCCGCTTTATTTCTTGTATATATTCTTTCATGTGTCAAATTACTGCTTCTGTTAATATCCTTAGATCCTTGTTTAAAAACTAGTTCCCCTCAACAATCATTTATTCTTGATCAAATTCAAACTTAACGTAAATTAGTTAAGACCCTATTCACCTTATTTCTTGGTAAAAAACAAAAGAGAATAATCAATTTACATTAATTACTACGATTTTTGATCATTAGATATAATTATGAAGACTTCAAAGCTATAAAATAATTTCCGTGCCAGATCGGGAAACTGACCACTGTGCGACAAGGGGGGGGGGAATCACATAGGAATGCATGGTCAGAAACTCATTCCAGGTGAGGAAGTGACGACGCAGAAAATAAGAAAAAGACACGGCACGAATAAGAGGAGAAAACATGTTTATTATCCTTGTGCAGGAAATTTTTAAAAAAAAGGACATTAAAGGGACAATAGGGGTGTATTTATGGGTGTACGTCGTAAGTACGCAGGATCCACCAGACTGCCATATGGGAAATTCAGGCATGGTTGGCAATAGCCCCGATACTGGTACCAGGATTGTTTTGTATCAGATCCATCACAGTTTCCTCGTTGTTTGGTGTTCTTATTTTTCTCCCACGTTCTTTTGTGTCCACAATGAAGGATACGCTGGCAGACAATCTCTGGTGCAAGCGTGCGTGTAAAGATGAATGGCTGGGAGTTTTCCTCCTGGGTTAATGTTGAGTGTACAACCACTGCGTGGACCGTCCATTGAAATCAGTGCCCCTGTATGCCAGGTGCCTATTAGCTAGTTTAGCGTTCGTGTAACGTACCATCCTACTACCACTTTTTTGGCTGAAGAAAAGAAGTTTCAGAGTGGCAACAAAAACCGCTAGTGCGCATGCACCGTCATCTGATGATTCGGTTTTAAGCAGCAGCACGATGCATCACGCGTACCTGCCAGACTTCCCAGCATTCTTGCTGTACGAAGAATAATAAACATGTCTTCTTTTATTCTTGTTTTGTTTTTCTTGTGTTTTGTGTCTTCACTACCGAGCCAGAAAAGCTTTCCGACGATCCATTTCTATTTGATTTTACTCTATCTGTTCTGGAAGTTTGTAACCGCTGTACTGATATACCCTGTATAATCAGAGCCAACTATTTTCCAGTACACAGCATATACCTTGCTGTACTTTTAGACAACTGAGATGAAAAAAAAATGTCCTATGTTGGACTAGTTACTTCTTTTACTCATATTAATGCTAGTTTCAAGTTGTGGTAGAAGAGTTTTCCACGTACACCATGTACAGGTCATTCCTCTAAGGAGTAAGCTGTTGACCTTGGCTTAGAAATATGATTTGAACTACCTTTCTGCTGATACATAGGTTCTTCTTCAGATATTGGATACTTCTTTCTTGGTCCAGTTATTGGATGTTTGTATCCCTATAACGTCATACTTAACTTATGGTAGTAAGGGCTCACTACAAACTTTGGACCAAAGTCTGATATTGATGGAGGTTCTTCAACTGACATTTTAAATGAGAATATCCCGTTATGTTAATCTAGTTATTTCGATTTGTTTTTAAATAAATGTTCTTTTACAACTTTTACACGTTTTCCAGGGTCTAAATGAGTTTTTCGGGTAAAATTCTACTTCTACATTTCCTTGCAAGCTTACTCTATAGACATCTAGAGCTGCGACTTCGTAATCAATCAACTGTCATATTGTCATTCTATCAATATTACAGTGATCATTAAGGTATCCGACTACTCTAAAATTGTGAATTTTGCCAAAAATTGACACATTGTTTTATGATTTTATTTTTAAGCCATCTTATTTATAAAAATACCAAGTTTATTATTTTTCGTTCACTAGAACAAAAACTACAAGTGTTTTTGCAAAAGCAGATACCATTACTCTAAACAAGATGTCATACTTTAAAACGCGTTTTACTCGAAATGTGTGTGTTTTTTTTAAATACTCACAAACGGGGCCAGCGATTTCTAAAAAAAGTTTTGAAAATAATTAACTGTGTGAAATTTTGTGTGCATGTTCTTCACAATAGTAGAAGTGTTTAAACTTTCAGGTTTATCAATCACTGTTTTATTACAAAATTTACAGCTCCTTATGTGAATATAAGCACTGTTTTTTAAACAATTTCATGTAATAACAAAGATAAAGTGCTCTAGTTTTTGTAAAAATTAAAATATCTCTTATCCTGAAAGTCATTTCAAAAATGAACAACATAGCAATATATGAGAATTGAAAATATGAAAATTTGTTAATAAACTTTTGGTACTGATTGAACCACGTTTATGTCATTTTTTGTCAATTTTTACCCATTTTTTCCCCATTTTAGTAATAATAATTTCATTTTCTGTTTTTAATTTTAGCGTATTTTTCTTAAAATGTACTAAACAAATCTAAAAACAACAGAAAATTCCCCATACCTCTATTTTTTTAAAAAAAAGCTGTCGCAGGTAGTCGGATACCTTAAGTCAATATTAAGTTTTTAAGATAAAAAGTGTAGGCCATTTGAAATTATAAAACCTCCAAATTTCTGTAATATCTATCTCAGTTTGGAGTGCTTTCACTAGATGGCAAGTCAAAAACATTTCACTTCAAATATTAAACTGTTGTTTCCGACTAATGATGAAGTGAAATGGATTCTTGATAGCTTGACATATTTCAATCTATTAAAAATTCTTCTTACTGCCTAACATTTTAAAACTTGTAACATCTTGTGACGGGTTCTTACGCGTTTCACTAACCTTCTCATATACTCTTTAAATGTTTTATTTATTTCAACCAATCTCCACCGGGAGCCAAAGCGTGATTTATGCAAATGAGATATTTTATATAAGTTCGGGTTTAGCGAGTTAGAGGGGAGAATGAAATGAAATGAGAAAGTGTTTTTTTTAAGTGTAAACGTAGACGTTGTGAGTAGAGTCTATTGTAACGTTGTGGATAAATTTAGTTCATAAAAGAACTGCGAAATAGCAGGGAAAGAAGTCGCCTATTAAAGGAATACAATCAAGATATTAAGGAAGCAGCTAGACGAACCTGCCATAACGTAAGGAATCAGGTTAGTTTTGATTTGTTCCAATTAAGTATAAGTGTGTAGCTGAAATTGCACGCGTCGTCCCTTCGTAGACTCAGATAGGATTCCGTCGTTCATGATTATTGAATCCTTCTCATTCTCCACTGTGTTTTATTGTTTTAAAATTGAATAGTATTTGTGTAATCTCTTAATTAAGAAAAGTCAATAAATAAGATTGATTTGATAAAATAAGTAGTAAATTTATTATGAATTCAACACATTCAGATTCAGGTAATACCGAAGGGGAGTTGATAATCTTAGAGGTAGCGAGAGACTACGACAATCTTGTCACATTTTAAAAGTTCAATATGCCAATCTTTAAGCAATCGTGGTTTAGACGTAGATGAATATTTGAGGAACGTATCAGCTGAAATAGGTATTGAAAAAACAGTTTATTATAAAACTATGTTATGCAAGATTGCAAATTGTACATTGCTTTTAATATGTAAATCTTCTGTTGACATTGCAGTTAATACACAACAAGTAGTCCACTGCTTGGTCACAGCATTGGATGTATAATATAAATGCGAGTATAATTAACGCCTTTGTTATATACTAAGCTTGTTCATGTATTTAGCGATGGCGAGATGTAGGTATAATAGAAAATATTTTGGCATGGCATGATATCTGATACATGATTCTTGATTCTTTTAAAGAAATGATAGCATATACGATGCAACTGTTCTTGTTTATTTTCCGCTTCAATAGCTTGTAAAGTAAGTTCATTTTTACTAACTCCTTAACTGCCTAGGAAAAGTTACGAAATTCAACCCTCAGTCCCCCGTTTTTCCAACAAAGCACGCGTTCTTACGTGGTTTATTGTGGTAAAAGAAAAGGCTTGTTTTTTTCACTACACATCTCTTACTTTAAGTTTGAAAAAGAAAGAAAAGAAAGGATAAAATAATAAAATGAAAATATAAAATCTTAATCTCCAGAGTTACAATATAACAAAAAATAAATTATAACTTATCTATTCTGCGATATATCCTGAAACATGGTTGAACACACTAACCAGTATCACACTCATACATGCGTACGAAAATTTAAAAAGCTCCTATTATACAGGGTAAGCGAAAATGACGTTAAATGAAGAATGGAAAAGAGCACAATCAAGTGAAAAAAAAACCCCGCTGAGTTATGAATTTCATCGTTCCTGGAATATACCCTTTCAAATTCCTTCCCCACCTCTTCTCCGAAATAAGTAAATTCTTTAGAAGCGCTGTCAATGCCATTTTAGTGTATTCCAAAGCCATGGAACTAATTTTAAACAGAGGAGCACAATACAAAAAGTCCTCCTTTGGAAGGGGTATATACATTTCCGGGGCACTAAATGCACCAGCTCAGCAGGACATCTTTACACGCAGGCGGCTCTTAATAGGTTAAATGTATTTAAATAGACATGCAAAAAAGTCAACACGTTCAGGCACTTTTATATTATTTTTTTATTTAATGATCAACGATATATCTCTTAAAGTACATTTTTTAGGCTGTAAAGAATATAGTAATGCAGGTGTAGTATTTATCAAATGGTGAAATGAATATTTTCAAAAATATGATCTGCTCAACGAAAAATACAAAATATTGCTCAGTTTTATTATACTTTGAGTCTTAATAATATATATTCTTCTGGAGAGGGTTTTTTAAAAAATAATCTATGCATAGAACAGCACTCAGATATTTAAAAATATTTCTTTCACTTTGAAAATTTGTGAGTTGGACGCTTTTTTTAAGGATTTGTAGATTTGAAATGTATCCACATGCAAGTGCATTTTAGTCGCATATGGTATATATTCATATACCTGCAGAGGTTTGTCCATCATTTCCAAAAACTATATCTTGCAGCAAAAAAAAAAAAAACATATGATGAAGTATGATTTCATCCAATGTTAAAGAATATGAACCAAGCTCGTAAAACGTTTTTTTCGACTAAAAAATTAATACCATACTTGGATTTCATTAGTATACAGAAAAAAAACACACACACATAGGATTGATTAAATTGTACTCATTTTTAATTGAATCAATAAATTTTTATAATTAAATTGTCTTGTTTCCAATCTTATAATGCTAAGTTGACTCTACCTTTATATATTAAAGGAAAAATATGTTTTTAAATAACGTTCTTAAATTTAAAGGTGGCCATACGATGGTTTGATATACGTATGTGCCACATTTTTGATAGGTTATAAGAATATTGACACAATTTATATCTGAGAACGGGCTTTTAGTATATACACACATTTGATCTTTTAACATCAAGTGAAGGCAGCTTTAATGATGACCCATAAATTGTAATTTTAATTAGACTACATGATGAGGTTTTGCGATTTACACATTTTGCATACAAGATCTTCGTCCTTTGGGGGTATTAACGTTTTATGAGTCTTTGTTGCATCATACGTCATTTCGCCTTCTCATCCTAGATTCATCGATGCCAGATTATCCCTATATCATATTCCACAATTATATTATGTTCAGTATTTAAAGAAAGGAATAATAGCACTTAAATAACTATTATAGGTTGTTAACTTCTAAGATAATTATTCTTTTAATCTTGTACGTTAAAGAAATAACCATCTCGATAAATAATGGTTTACTATGGTTTCTATTTGTATTACAATAATTTTAATTGACAGTGTTTTATTTGAAACTGAAAAATGTATTCATTTAGAAATAGGAGAAAGATTAACAAATAGTCTTCCTAAAAATGTGTTTCCATTTCTATAAGTATTCACTTCATAATATCGAATGAATAGCACTCACTGGAATTATTATTTTCTCATTCCTCGGGATGAACTGTTCGATTGTGGAGGCTTAAAGTTAAATGTTACCAATTACAATATATTTTAAGACCTCAGCCTTTATACAGGCCAAGGTTCGCTTACTTTTTATTTTTATATACATTTAAAGAATTTATAGCCTCAAGTGTAAATGGGGATCTGTCAACAAACACACGCGCACTTTGTGTTCCACTGCCCTTTTTCGGCAGACTACCAACTCTCTTTTTATAAACTCAAGAACATTTTAGTCCTCTTCGGCGAAATCAGTTTTATATAATCTTTCGTTGCAAAATAAAATCTATAACCTTATTTTGATTGCTGCCAAGTCTTACAATCCACTTAATTGGCTGTTGTTCTCTCTCTTTTTATTTGTAATTTGTTTTGTTTCCCTAGTTTTTATAATATCTTCTTATTCTAAATATGTGAATTTTTTTAAAATACTATTTCTAGAGTGCTTTTTGATTTGTTAGGTCTTATACTTTGATATGCAACCTTATAATTGTTTCCCATTGAACGGACTCTCCGGAGCCTGATACATTTTAATCTACGTTTCTGCTATATTTTAAACTACGGGCCCTTTAAAGGTTTAAATTTTGTTAGTTCTAAATTTGGACCCAAGATAGTTTATGAATAATGTAACGGGCTCTAGGGAGTTTTAAGCCGTGTTTATCTTTCAGTCCCCAATGTTTGGGACTTCCATTTGTATAGTTTACCACTTTGTATTTTACTAATTTTTGGCTGAGGTTGATATTTTTCCTAAAGAGTTAGTTATGAATCTGTAAACCACATATGGGGGAGCTCGATTCTTTTGGGAAAGTCAAACAAATATATATTGGATTATTCGTTATTGTTATTTACAAATAAGCGTCGTTTCTGCATCTTATTCAAATCCAATGAATTCAAATTTCATGAATTTCCATGAACATCATTTTATTTTGAAAGATTAAAGTCTTAAATAAGCTACAGAAAACATAATGAGTAAAAAAACAGTAGTCTTATTTGAACAAATCTTTCTATGATCACCCTAAGAATAACTGCAGAAATATTATATTAATGTGTACCTATTTTTGAAAAAAAACATAGAAATTACTATTTTTATGCTATTATATTATGTTTTCAGAATTAGTTGTAATAAACAATAATATAACTCAAGAAACAATTATTTGACACTATAAGATTTATTATTTACACAGTGAAAAGAAAAATAATACAAACCATAGTCACCATAATTAACAAATAATATTTTTATTGGTTATTTATTGATTTAAAAAACTGTTGTATTATAAGCAGTTTCAGAGCTATTGACAAGGTAATTTTAAACCATAGGTCTAAGAACAGTTACCTTCTCTTATACTTCTCATTATAGAGGGGGGGGATTATAGACTCCTCTAATTAATATAACAAGTGCTCGAGGTATATTGTTCTGCTAAAGGTCGCATGGCATCTCTCGATGGTCCAGGTATAACTTTGAACTAGAAATAAAAAAATACCAAATTTATATGTAAGAATTAATCAATAGTATAACTTCTAAAAAACTTTAAATACAGTTAATATAGTCAAAAAACAAAAAAAAAAAAAAAAAACTGCTTGATATTTCTGGACGCATACCGTACAGCAGGGGTGGACAGACTTTTACATGGTACGGTCTACTTCTAATTTTTATAAAGTGTTGCGGTCCACCTAGGGGTGTAGGTGTGGTGAGCTAAAAAGAGGTCAACGATATTTATATTATTCCAATATCAAATACAGAGTATGTACTTACCTAAATAATTACAAGTTAAAAAAATTAAGCTTTAGACCTCGTTTAAAGCAAAACGCAAGATACAAACATAATAATAATACCCAAAAATTTAATAATATCACATTGTTCATTTAATATCAAACTATCCAAAATACATTAAAAATAAGTCATTTTCATCTAAAGTTAGTTCTCGTAGTTATAGTCAGTAGAAGACTTAGTGATATACTGACCGCAAGTCTTGAATATATATATCTGTATATAATTACTAGCTGCTCGTTCTAAGTGAGTCTCTACTCAACAAAAGAAGTATGCTTGCGCTATATTCTAATTGGTCGTTTGTGAAACGGGAACAATATGTTTTTTACAGTAGAACGTTGTTTATCCGAACGCTTACTTATCCGGAGCGTCAAATATCCGAACCAAAGTCCGGATCCGTTTTCGAATAGTGCAATGTTCAACATTTGTTTCCTGTGAGTTTAAAAATGACGGGAAAACCAAAGGGATATCTGGGAATTTCAGCAGTGTGATTTGGTAAACATATTAGGTCAGTTTATTTCCAAGTGAGGTGGTGCATACGTGCTCTTTTGTTGAGTTGTTTGTTGATGTAGAAACCTGGATGGCATGCGTTGCAGAAGACTGTGGATTTCAAATGCTAAATGATGACGAGATTGTGACTTCCGTGCAAGAAGAATCCAACCCTGTCGACGAGGAAACGGATTAACACGAGGGCAACAACAACAAAAGTAGCAAATGCTGACACGTTATTTGCGTTAGAGACAGCTATGGAGTGGTACGAACAACAATCAGAGTGCTATTCTGCTCAACCACTGCTTCTGAAGAGAATCAGAGACTTTGCATTGAAAAAACGAAGTACAATGAAAAATGAGTGATTTTTTTACACAATCAAAGTAAAATTGCGACATTTTGCACCTATTTTGCTTTTCTTTAAGCACGTTTCACGCATGTGATGATTTTCAATATTTGTATAGTGTCCAGTATCATATACTGCATGGGTCGCATTCGGTTTTCGGTTATCCAACAATCGCGTATCCGAACGGTGTCCGGTCCCAATTGATTCAGATAAACGACGTTCTACTGTAATTATGTTCATCGCTGAAAATGCAGATTCTCACATGCAGATCAATCGCATCGATTGTAAAAAGCTAATTTTCCAGTCTAACTTACGTCGTTTTTCGATATTTGTTTTTTAGTTTGCGCTTCCTAGATCTCAGTAAAGGCGGTCAACTGGTCGATCGCGATCGACTTAATGCTCACCTCTGCCGTACAGCGTAGTTTATCTAATGAATACATTCGATAGAACTTAAAAACAATCTGTAATTGAACTATGAGCTCGTCTTTTGGCATCTCTTGTTACAAAACTCGTAGCCCAATGATCATTTGGCTATAACATATCAAAGGGGCGTTATTTTCTCATCAAAACACAACTTGTGTAATTAATATAAATTAAGTTAAGAAGCTCCATATTAAAATGACTAGTACAAAATATTTGAATGATTCTTCATTATAAGAGTGCTATTCAATTTTTTATTTGTTATTTTCATTCAGAAATTCGAGAGCATAAATAAATTTAGAAGAGCCGTCTTTTACCATTTTAACAAACTATGACCTATGGAAAAAAAATGAAGAGTCTTATTATTTATAAGGCAATAAAAATTATTCTCCCCTTTTGTAAGACGATAAACAGTAAATAATTAATTAAGAAACACATAAAATTTATTTTTACTTTGTCTTCATCCGTCTCCGAGAACATTAAATGCAGACAAATTAGTTCGGGAAATAATTAAGTACTAGCGTCTTCAAGGATTAGTTTTCATTAAAATTTCAGAAAGAAGAACTATTTAGCACCTAGTAATAAGCTAAGGATACGGAGACATCTCTTTCGAATATTACGTTTCGATTGCTTTCGAGTCATGAGAACCTAATTATTCTCGGCGAAGAATAAGATTCCACTTCTGCAGCGACATAATACGTGGTTTTAAAAATTCAAAGTTTTTTTCCCATTAATAAAGTGATCGAAGATTATTTTTTTAGAAAATTTATGCTAATGCGCCTTTTTAAGTGTTTTATCAAACTCCATGTTAATTTTAGAAGTGCTTTTGCATTATTTCGAATTTTGAAAACGATAATGTGAAGTGAATTCGAATTAGATTAACATAAAATAACTTTTTATTCAATTTTTAGTATCTAGTTTTGATATTCATTATAGAAATGGAATTTTAAAATAAATTATATAAACTCTTAGATCGTGTAATTCCAGGATTTAGCTATCCACTTAAACTTGGCTATATATCTGAAATGTCGATAGTTGTACATTAAACTCTTATGTTCCTTTGTAGATATTTCACTGGACTTGAATCAATATTTTTTTTTACTTTATAGAACTTAATATATACTCAGTATTTAATATATTTTATTTATTGAAATATATAATGAATTGTATGTACCGTACTTTATAAAAAGGAATCAATATTCCATTCGATTTTATAATTTAATTTTTGATACACAAAGATATATTTATTCCATATTTTGTGCTGGAAATTTTAAACTTACCTAAAAAGAGTAGAAAACAACCTAAAATATATACTTTAAAAAAAAGTTATATAGAATAGACTGCTGATTTTTCAAAACTACAATATATATAACTACTGTGTGGGAACAAAAGGCAAAATATATTTTGTTTTCTTTTGATGCATTAATTTTACACATTATATGTGAAACTTTTTAATTTTAAATCTGAAAGCATAAAATTATATAAAGCATTAAGGGAATATTAAATATTTATTTATAAAGGCTTTGAGGGCAGTTTTAGAAAAATAAATGTGATTCTAGAATCAAGGCGTGATCTGTAGATTTCAACTTTAATATTAGGCTTTTAATGTCTGAAGACAAGGTCTACACCATACTAGTATCTTATGTCCCAGAATATTACATTTGATGGGAAATTGTATTAAATTTAATTTCGTTCTCTTCACATGGCAGTACTTAGCATGGAACATAAATTCAAAACCAAAACATTTTCCTCACTAAAACATATATCAAAGTCCTGTATTGTTAAAGATATAACTAAAAACCAGCTTTTAAAATTTTAATTTGGATTATATTCAAAAAGAATTTAAACAAGCTGAAGGGAAAAAATAATCCATGCTTTCTCAAATTCAAGGAAGACATTGTAATTCATTTTAATAAGAGCTATTAAAATGATTCTTCCTCCACCTCCGTTGTAATTCTTTTGCACACACGTACACACACTCGCATACGCACACACACTGAAAATACCTTCTCGAATATCTTTTAAAAAAATGCCTTTTAAAACTAATAGAACATTTGTAAAATCTACTAAACTAAAATTACATAAACCACCAAGATAAATTTCCTCTGTGAGATATGAAGTTGCTGCAGATACATTTAAGACTCAAGTCGCTTTCTTAAATCAGAGAACTAAAACATTACCTATGCATATCTTTAAAAGAAGTCAAAAACGTAACATCAAAGTTGTCACAATTTTCAGGTATGTTCATATATGTCAATTATCTGAAACTAATATGAATTCAAAATATGGATTTTAAAAATGCAAAATTGAATAAATTATAGAGCTTCCTTTTAAAAATCCCCGATTTTACGACATAATAAATAGAAAAAAAATGTAAAAGTAGTAAGTTATATAGACTTCAAGTTTCAGTGATTCCATAAATTTAGAAGTAAACATTTTATCTTTACCTAATAGTTGATTATTATAGAAAATCTAGGAAGATATAGCTTTATTGTTGTTACTAATGTCACTTGTCTGACGTAGTCAGATCGAGGCCCACGAAATTCTCATGGCAACTTGTTAGATCTACGTTTGTCGTTAGCCTAAGCTTTGAGCCCAGTACTATTTTGCTGACACAACACGATAGATGGTGACACCATTCGGACCACTGATTTAACGAGCCCGTTCACCGTGTGCACTCAGCGAGTATTTGGCGCATCGGGCATCGAACCCAGGCCTTCCGGTCTGAAGTCCGATGCCTAACCACTAGGCTTCTCACGACCCTATACGGCTTAGCTTTGTACAATTATTAATTAATGATGTAATTGAAGTGTAAAATATTTTTTATTTTTTTTTCAATATTTGCTGCTAAAAGACATACTGCAGCAATCAAATGATTTATCATTTCTTTTGCCACGAGAGAAAGAATGCATTTACGCCCGCATATGCACTACACACACACACACACACACACACACACAACACACACACACAACACACATGTTCAGTACTGCATAATGTATTTTATAATTAATTTAAAATAATAAAAGTTAAGAACATATTTGATAATTACCAGAAACCCATGGGCTGGTCATATATAAAATTATATACAAAAATTAAAACTCATCTTTATAATTTGTACACTTTATAATTAACCCTTTACTGCTGAGAAAAAATTACGCGATTCGCTCCCTAATGCCATCATTTACCACGTAGGTACGCGTATGTAATGTATTGGTAGGCGGGGTGGGGAGAAAATGAGTGAATAAGCAAATCTTCTGAAATAAGTAAGTCTTTCGCAAACCCTGTCAAGAGCTTTTTAATGAATTCCAAAGCCTTCGGAATAATCTTATGGATGGCAGTGTACAGAAAAGATCATTCTTTGGAAAGACGTATATGTACGTCTGGAGATATTAACGCTTTGTCTGAGCTAGACGTTTATACACGCCGTGGCATCGAAGATGTTAAAGAAGTATTGTAGAAGTATAGTCGTATTGAATTGAATACATTGTTGTTGTATGAAACAGGACGCGATGAAAATTATGATAGAAAATTGGTTCATTAATATTGAAAGTTTGAGAAGCACTGCCTTAGGCGAACAGAATCTTTAAATTATAATTTTTTGTCAAATCTTAAGAATTATTTTTAATCCTTTCTTCAATGCTATCGTTGCTCGTAAAATGAGAGCTAATCTGTCACCTATTAAACTTACATAAAAATCGTTTTGCGATGGAAAAGATTACGAGTTAAATTATTAAACTTACAATTTTTATTTACTGTAACTTCCATAAAAATAAGTCATTAGTGACGTACGAGGCAATTTTCAAAATACGTTGATAAGCTAAGGAGCATGTTTCACTTTTTTTTAAACTTAACCAGGCTATTAAATTCAAGTGTCTTAAGAGATAAGCTCTTCAGCTTCAATCTTGAAGGTGAAGCTTTGCACCCTTCTTCATTGTTCCTGCCAATAAACTGAAGTGAGTTAAATTCTGGTTAATTTTCTGCTCTAGTTTGCTCCTTATAGTAAGTACTCTTTTAAAATGCAACAACATTTCTCTTGCAACTGAACACCACAATTTTCATAACAAGGATTCTAAAACTGTTCTTCACAGTCTTATGACATTTTTTAATACGTGAACATTTGCATAAGCAATAAATCGGTTGCAAATTTGCTTAAATTACACAAAGAAAGTGGAATTTTTCAGAAATAAATAAATAAATAATAAATTAAAGAGCGTATTTTAAGGGGACCAGAAAAACTTATTCTTACATAACTGTTTTTCAGTCTTACAAACTAAAGAAAATTCTAAATTTAGTTTTTTTTTAATATTCTACTCAATTCTTAAAACAATACATATTTTCATAATTGTGGAAAGGGAATATATATATATATATATATATATATATTATATA